>CM035418.1:167787579-168062579 GCA_020310875.1 Ceratopteris richardii | reverse complement strand
GATATAACATATGTAGGTTTGCTATAAGCTCGGGTTAACTCACAGCTGGACCATTGGCGCAATATTGCTTTGCCGAGATGTGCAACTCAGGGTAGGCAATGAATTTAGTCTCCAATGAGGCTGGAACTATCATGAAGCACTGTCGATGGTCAAAACAGTCTTGATTACACACCAAAGGCTACATGTAATTGTTAAATTAAAAGCTTTTGGATTGAGTCCCTATCTTCAAACACTACCAGAATCAGATCACCATTACTATTGATTTAAGCAAAAAGAAGAATATACTTAAACGAAGGATTTTGAAGTGTCATGTGAGTGCCTAGTCATACCAGATTCTGTTGTTTGAGCGAGTTTTGATTATACACCAAAGCCTACATGTAATTGTTAAATTAATAGATTTTGGATTGAGTCCCTATCTTCAAACACTATCAGAATCAGACTAGCATTAGTATTGATTTAAGCAAAAAGTAGAATGTATTAAACAAGAAATCTGAATGTTATTGAGTGCCTAGTCATTGCAGATTCTGCTTTGGCAAAAGAGTTTTGGTTTTGTGGAAATATGAATCTTGTTTGAAACATGGGTCTTCAACACGTACCTGGTCAAGGTCCTCATCAACGACTTTTTCTGTACTTAAGACTGATTATATATTGAAAAATTACAACTAATGATGTAATCTACGTATGGACCATATTTTGACGGATCAATATGAAATCATGTAATCTTAACTTGGAGTCTAACTGTGCTTTGATGATAGCTATTTGTATCACTTGCTATTGCTTCTGTTCCTGATTTGAATGTTGCACAAAATGTCGCAATATCATAAAGTCTTCATATTTGAATCAACAAACATGAGAGAAGAGAGATTGAAAAAAAGTTGCATAGCTATCACAATGCTGCAAATCGATCTAATATTCTGAGGAATAGTCATAATGAAGATACATTATGCAGCTATATATTAGAGTAATAGGCTGAATATATTGAAAGCTTACATGTCAAACAAGTAAACATGCACTCAACAAGCTGAAGTGTGGTCTGCTTAAGTTGAGCAGGTAAGTGGTCAGATGAGGTAGGCATGCTTTTAGTAGAAACCTTGGTAAGACTTGCCGAGCAGAGTTGCTTTCAAAACGAATCATGTTTCTGGACTTCCTAAATTTAAACTTGTTGTTCCTTAATTCAGAGCATTGGCACCTCTAGCTAAGCATACATGCCAAATGTAAATATGTATATGTCAATTCCTGAGAACCAAGTTCAGAGTTGTAAGTGAAGCTCATTCGCCCAGTCCTTAATGTATCAACACCCCCAAACTAAATGCTGCAGAGATCAGTACGAGCATTACACTGGGCATTGAAAACTAACCCATCCTGCATTATGTCTGGCAAGGGAGATACCTGTGCGAAATCATCCAACAGGCGAGTTTCCAAAGGACATTTCACATTGAAAGGAAGTAAAAAGTGACATAGAACTTCTCAAGCTTGGAATTTGCTGTTCAATCATTTGAACTATGCACTTTCTTATTTTTTCCCTTTCTTTTGTTTGCATTTTGTGCTAGGCTTCATTCTGGCTGAATTTGCCCATCACTTCCAGAAGTGATGGAAACTCAGTTCATGGAGCTTTTTGTGAGTTCATGCTCGTGGTGTGAGTGTGTGCTGTGGGGTACATGTGTGAGCATGTATTCATTTTTAGTTTTGTACCCACTGTTGGGCACTAATGATGGTAGTGTGGGTGCTGTAGTATTGAGTTGATTCTATGCATAATGGATAGTCTTGTTTGTCGACTACCATGACCTTGTAGTTGCATTCTCACTTGAGGGTAAATTTTGGGTTTCCCTGGATTCATGTCCATATGTATTACTATTGTGGTTTGGCACTTGACAAGGTTGCTTTGGTCTGTGGATGTACATCATGTCTCCAGTTACAATATGATGTTGATTTATATGCATTTTGCAGCTACCTTAACCTGCACTGAGGAATTTGAAGGTAGGGACGTTTTTTATTTTTTAAATAGAGGTTCGGTAGGTGCTTACTCCTTTGGTTTTGACTTTGAAAGAACAACTGTATAGGTGAATGGACATAGTACTCGTAGGATTCCCCATATCCCACAATGCAGGGGTTAGATTGGGTTATAACTGAGTTACGATTAAACTAGCCAAAGTCTTACATGTCCAATTTGTGGGTTGAACATTGGATCTCTGCCTCAGGAGGTCAGTGCCTTACTAATCCACCTACGGGACGTGGATGAAGGCAATGACTTTTATTTGGAAAATGTATAGGGTTCCTTACTGCACAACTTGCTGAGGAAAAGTCTTTCATAGATTTTTTATTTGATGCTAGCATGAATCAATCTGTAAATATTTACCTAGACTCACCGTTGTTATGAATTCTACTCCTGTTCATTCCCACTAAATCAGTTAAGCACCTTACTTGAACCTATTATGAACACAATGAAAAGGCTGATTGCCAATTGGTTTTCACAAGATTCACTAACTGATAAATGTGTAAGCGTGAAGGATAATCTATTCAAGGCCTTACTAAGCCACTATAGGCACATGAAAAATATAATTGGGAATGTGTTCTTGCGAAAGATCCAATTGTTGGTCATGGTGTAACCAACAAGTAACTACAATAGGCACATGAAGAATATAATTGGGAATGTGTTCTTATGAAAGATCCAATTGTTGGTCATGGTGTAACTAACAAGATCTTTGCTAGTATGGTTTGGGGAGTTGCATTCACCGTACATGTTTAAGGTTTTATTATACATGTTTTTGCTTGAGTTCTATTGGTTATGGAGTTTGCTTACGCTTAGATTGCAAATATTTGGTTGAACCCATGTGTAGTGGTTGCTTATGTGGTCAATTTGATCATGCTTTGGCTTGGAAGGTAATTTGATGGACTAATGAAGACTTATCACATGCCTGGTATAGGTAGAAAGTTGATTATCCATCCTTTTAATGGTCAAGTATTGTTAAATGTGAAGCAAGTTTATGGAAGATGTCATACGGTTCTTCTTTTTCATCCAAACATAAAGATAAGAATTTGCATATTATGGAATATAGTCATTACTTGACAAGCATAAGATAGAGTATACAGTCTCGGAAATCACAAATCTAGTAAAAATGGGATGTGTGCTTTATGGTTCTTAGGAAGACAAGTCAAATTACAATCTTACGTGAATATGAAGAATATGAAATATTTAATGTCTAGCAATATATTTTGAAAATGGACGTATGAGATGATGCTAGATAACCGACTTTGATTTAATGAAGACTAGATATGGAAGCTTTGGTAACTAAACAAAAGTGGTGATATCTCGGAAACATTAATATATTCTAGCGATGTGTGTAAACACACTTACATTTTTTCCCCTTTTTGAGAGGTTTCCCCCCTTGGCAAAGTATATAATTTAGAATCCTAATGGGGTAATGATATATGTAAATTGCACACTTCGTAATTTATTGTTTTATTGTGCTCCAAAGCTTGTGGTTGTTGTTGTTTGTACGTTCTTGTTTCTCTAAACTCCATTGCTTGGTATCAAGGTAGGTTGTTTCTTTTGAAGTGCATTGTTGAAACCTTGTCTGCATTTTCTTAAATTGCTATGAGGTTTGGTGAGCATTATTAGGGTGATAAATACTAAGGGTGAGCTTGAAGAGATTGATGCAGTAAAAAATCCCATCAAGGAAAATTTCAATCTTCCTTGACACTATGACAACCATTATGTAGGCAATTTTTCCCTTTTATATTGATCTTATTCAGATTTCTACACAGTACTACAAGTGCTCCAAATTTTACTATAGGTGTAGCAGAGCTCCATAGGCACTTTTGTTTGATTTTTTCACTTGAAAAAATCAACTAATTTCATCATAGGTTATTGAGGGTCTATTGAATACTTCTAGATACCTATTGTGGGCATGATGCACCATGCATTGGTTGCAAAGGGATTGTGGAATATTGTGCAAGAGGTTGAAATACACATCTTGTTGCATCTACAAATACTTCTAATATAGCCGATGCAAGTGGTGTTGAGATCATTGTAAGTCCTAGCTCTAGTGCGGTTCCTATTTCAGTCCTCTTGCAACTTTTATTTTACTTATGTTAGGTGCACAACCAACACTCTCAATGTTTGTAAAACAACTTCAATGGGATTACAGAGATGCACATGTGCATGCATCGATTGCTTTATCTATTAATCATGCAATTACCTCTCTTATTTTTTGATGCAAACCAATTATAGATGCTTGGGATACTCTTTCCGTATTGTATCAAGTGAGAATGAGGCTTGTATTGCTTACCTTCAGAAATGAGTGGAGAGTGTATATATGAATAAAGATGATTCTATGGACAATTTTTTTAGAAGATCAAACACTTGAAGGAGCAAGTGATCATTGGTTAAAATTCATAAGATATTTCATTTGTGTAGAACGGTCTTAATGAGTTTCCTAATTCTTTTTCATATTTCCACTTCTACTCTCTAATTGATGATGAAGGGTAATCCAATTGCCTTGTGAGTTGAAGACTTAGCTTTTTTTAATACTTTAGCTAGATTAATGTATGTAGAACATGTCCATTATGTGTGGTGAAGATCAAGGTTTTGTTGCTAGTTAGGAGGGTAAGGTAGAGCCTAGCTCTTCCTCTAATAAGCATAAATATGACAATGCTCTAAAATCAAATAAGGAAGATAAAGATGAGATGAGAATAAATAATAAAATGTGTCCTAAATTTATTGCTAAGGACATAATGATGAAAAAGTGTGGAATGGTTGTTGTAACGGGCACTACTTCTAAGACCAAGTCTGCTAATCTTATGAAGAAAAAAAAATCGACATTTCATTGCATCCACAACCTGTTGAGCTAGTCTTTTATGTTCTAACTCGGTCTAGGCCTTGGCCTTTTGGACCCTCTGCATCTTCTTCTCCATTTCCTTCTTAGTCTGATGCCATCTCTACATCACATCCTCTCAATAATGGGTGAAAGTCTTCTCCATATGCACATGACCATTGTCCACATCAAGGAGGGCTTCATGATAATTGGCTTCTAATGTGTGCATCTTGCGAGATGAGATGGCAAGCATGCGGGCAACATTAGTAATATAGTCACTAGTTAATTTCCACCCTAGAATCAACCATGGGTAGTCAAGCTTGGTAGGATAGATAGGCGGTAGTTTTGTTAGAAATGTACAAGCTCAAGTGTGTGTGAACCAAGGCTTAACTCAAGTGCCACATCATTTCACTTTTTGGTAAAGTCTACAACCACTTTTCCATGGGTTTTTCAGCCCAAGATTCCATCTACCTTGATTGAGAAAAGTGGGGGATTTTGGAGGCATGATTTGAATTCAAATTCTACACCAACTTTTGGAGCATTATATAAGAAATAGCTTGGAAGAACATCGTGGCCATTGTCAAGCTTCAATTGTGCACTTTAGGCTCTCATCGAGATTGTATACTCAAGCTCTAAGCTACCCTCTAGCTAGGCTAGCCCCCTATGATCTCCAAATTGAGTGATCTATGGCTTTTTGGAAAGCTTAGAGAGGCTATTTTCACTGTGAAAAATTTCATAGGTTCAGTCCTCAGGTCCAAAGAGCAATTCAATTTTTGGTGGACTGTGGTAGTGAACTATTTGGTCCTAGGAAGGGCCTATCATTCTTTTGCTGCAACTAGGAGAAGCATTTGAAGCAAGGGGAGCTTCTATCATCATCAAAGGTTCAAGACAAGTGGAGGCTCTTGTGGGAAGGTAACATATCTTCTTTCTCACATCTATCACAATCCAAGGAGGGATTAGAAGCCACTTTATAGTCTCATACACAATGAGAGACTATAATAATCAGATTGAGAAGCTTGAAAAGAGTGCTTACCAACCTTGGAAGTTTAGAATCCCTAACTTCCTCATGGGGAAGTTTCTTTGGGAGTTGGTTAGTGGTATTGAGGTGAAGCCGTACATAGATCCACATACACCTACTGAGAATCAAAGGAGAGCGATTAGAGAGTGGGAAGAAAGGGATAAAAGAGTGATCTTCACTCTATCTCAACACATAAGCAACTCTATGATATGTCATATCCAAGACTTAGATACATCCAAGAAGGTTTGGGAGTTTTTAGAAAGGTTGTACTCTACCTCTACAAAGGCTAGAAAAATTCAGCTCAAGAATGAACGCAACAACATTAGGAAGTCATCAAATCAAAGCATTAATGACTGCATACTCAAAGTAAAAGAGATCTCTGATGCACTTGGTTCAATAGGATGTGACATAGATGATGATGACCTAGTTGTCCAAACACTTAATGGGCTTAGAGAAAATGATAAATGGAAGGCATTCACAACCTCTGTGTATGTAAGGGATTCATTACTAGATTTTGAGCAACTTACTTCTCTTATGGTGACTAAGGAGCTATGGAGGCAACCCAAGACCAAGAAGATCTAGGAGGATGTGAAATTCAATGCAACGATTGATATATGAAAGTTACATAGCTCGTCATTGTGCCTACATGGCAAAGGTAATACACGATACTGAACCCTCTTCTTTTGAAGACGCAATTGGGAATGCAGATTGGGAGAAAGCTATGGATGATGAGATGGGTGCACTTTACGAAAACAAAACATGGAAGCTCGTTCCATTGCCACAAGGAAAGAAACCCATAGGCTGCAAGTGGGATTACAAGGTAATTCACAATGTTGATGGTAGCATAAGCAGGTACAAAGCACGAATAGTAGCAAAAGGATATGTACAGACATATGGCATTGATTATGAGGAAACATTTAGCCTTGTACCTAAAATGTCTACTCTCAGAACACTTAATGCATTAGCTACAACAAAAGGATGGACTTTGCATCAAATGGACGTGAAGAATGCTTAGTTACAGGAAGAAGTATACATGGACTAGCCACAAGGATATGAAGATCCAAGGCCCCCATAATATGTTTGCACATTGCAAAAGGCTTTGTATGGGCTTAAACAAGCCCCTCGTGCTTGGCATGAAAGGATTACCGACTACTTAACCACCACTAGATTTACTATGTGTGATGTAGATCATTCATTATATCTAGGGAAGGTTGATGATGGCATCACGATTATGGCTATTTATATTGATGACTTGGTTGTAGGTGGTGATGATGAAGCAAGCATTGAAGAGATAAAGCAACTCCTTATGTAGGATTTCGACATGAAAGATCTTGGTGTGTTATGCTATTTTTGGAGAATTGAGTTTATACATACAAAAATAGGTTTATGGATGTTGCAAAGACGATATGCCTTGAGTATGTCACAAAATTATCGTATGGTTGATTTTGTTGTTTGCATTCAGCAACACTATTCTGTTGTGGTGTGTACTTGCATGAAAACTGATGCAGAATTCCATGAACTTTTAGAAAATTGCTAAACTCATTTGACATGTATTCACCTCCTCCATCATATCTCAATGTCTGAATATAATTCCCTATCTGATTTTCCATCGTAGCTTTAAAATTTTGGAAGTGAATGAACACCTCACTCTTCTCTTTCTTGAAATATACCCAAACTTTTTGGTTATGGTCATCAATGAAAGTAACATAAAACCTGCAACTGCCCATAGATGTGGTCTTTGCAGGACCCTAAACATCTATATGTACTATTTCTAGCACATTCTCACTTAACATGCTTGTCATGTAGAAATGATGCTCTTGACTATTTACCAAATTGACATGCTGCATATTGCATCTATGCAACCTTGAAATTTGGTAGTCCATTGACAATCTCCTTTGACTGCATCAATTTCAACCTCTACAAGTTTGCATGTCCTATTTGTGTGTGCCATATCTCTATATCAACAATAACTCTTGCACCTTTTGCAAACATGCCTGCATTCATTTCAAGAATTTTCACATTTAAGGTGAACATCCTACCCACTTTGTTTCCTTTGGAAATCAATCTTCCATCTTGTTTGTACTCTTCTACATATAACCCATCAACATTGAACCTAACTTGTCATCCTTGGTCAACCATTTTTCCAATAGAAACCATATTCTTTCTTATATTTGGAACATGCAGCACATCAACGAGACGTTTTACCTTCCTATCCTCTAGAGACAATGCTATGTCTCCTGTATGCTCGATAGGGTGTGATGTGTAATCATCAACGAGACGTTTTACCTTCCCATCCTCTAGAGACAATGCTATGTCTTCTGTATGCTCGATAGGGTGTGATGTGTAATCACCTGTTTCAACATATCTAGGAACTGGCGATTTGTGCGAACTACTAGACCATTCCACATGATTGATCATGTGATTTGAAGCACTTGAATCAACATACCAGACATTACCATTTGATTTTGGGACATCAATAGACATCGTATTCATCATATGATGTTGGACCATGAACAAGTTCTCATATTCATCTGCATTTGTGGATGCATAATTGTTTTGCTGCCTTCTGTTATTTTTATTGTTGGACCATGAACAAGTTCTCATATTCATCTGCATTTGTGGATGCATAATTGTTTTGCTGCCTTCTGTTATTTTTATTCTTCAACCTACAATCACGCTTAAAGTGTCCATGTTTACCACAATTCCAACATCCTTCATTGTCATTACTTGAATCATTTCTTTGGATAGTTTTGCGGCCTCTTTGGCTCCCCCTACCTTGAAAACTTCCTCTACCTCCTGCATGATTCTGTTGTTGAACTTGTTCTTGGTTTTTGTGTCCTCTTCCACTTTTGAAGCCTCTACCTCTGTGTCTTCCTTTGCCAGAGTAGATCCTTGCTTAGAACTAGGTTTTCATTAGGAATTTGAGTCCTCACCAAGATTCTTTTCTTCAATAATCAACATGGACACAAGGTCAACAAAATTTAGAATATTTTCCCTAGTTTGAATAGAAGTTCTCAACTGCTTATATGCACCTCCTAAATCACGCAGGCACACTTCCACCTTATCATCATCATCATCTACATGTAGTTGGATTATAGCACCGTTTCTTCTATGACCCGCATGGCTTGGTTTTGCACTATTGTTCAATCTTCATGGGTGCACCCAATGTCTTCTACTTGCTTTAACCATGGTGGTCATGGAGCTTCAATTGTTCTTGGACTTCTTCTATTATCCATAGACCACGCATGGGCTATGGTTCATAGTCATCTTCAAATGTTTTCCATAAGAATGGAGACAATTTCTTCTTTTGTTGGAGCCTCAAGTAGGGATGGTGGACTTTCGTATTGTAATAGACAAGTTTGCAAATCTGTAACCTATTTTTGTAGTTCCATTAGCAAGGTTGAGTCAATATCAATGGGAGAGGCTGATGTGATGATACTCAGGGAAACTGTACTGCTGAACTTCCTTTGCTATTGCAATTGATATAGTTCTTCAGATAATTTATCATGGGCCTCGAGCAGGTTAGAATAATCTTCCAGGATAATTTTGATGTTCTCAGGGGCATGGCTTGAAAATTTGATGGAATTATGGGTGCCCCTAGTGTGCTCTATATGGATGCTTCTAAATTTTCTGGATTTTGGATCTGCAAACATCTATTCTCTTCTTGGGCTACTAGGAGATGCCTTCTTAGTAGCACCATGTTGCATTGGAGTTTAGAGTTGCATTCCATTTGTGGTCGTAGATGACCTTCGACTTGTTGCATGGCTTTTGGATCTATGTCCTAAAAATTCACCTCTAATGTTTTATGGGATTCTTGTAATGTATGAAATGACATTTGCAGACTCTCATTTTCTTCCTCAAGTGTTGTTATCCATTGTTGTAATTCTACAAAGCGATCTTGTAATGTCTTTTTGTGTGCCTCTAGTTGCTGGTATCCTGTCCAAAGTTGCATCATACACTGAATCATAGTATTGTTGATATATTTAGGTAGTGATGTGTGTGAACACTCTAGGACTGCCGAGGCACCTTTTTCCCTCTTTAGGAGGTTTTTTTCCCCCGGCTTGTATATACGCCTATTGCCCTAATGGGCTACTTATCTTTGTACATTCTCTAGTAATACATTCAGTATTGTGTGTTGTGCTCCAAGCTTCTTCTTCTTCCTTGTGCTATTCGCGTGCTCCCGCAGACATTGAGAGGGGCATTAAGGAAATGGCCTCTAACACTTCCTCGATGCTCAACTCATAAACAAAGAATGGAATTGAAGATGAGGGACACCAGGCTCCTATAAAATCACTCACATGAAAAACACACACAGCACTGCCAAAGCAGGGGTGGTCCGCGCCGCTTTGTCACACAAATACAATGGCACTCTTAGGGTGGGGGTGATCCACGCTGCCCTCTTAGTACACTTAAACACAATCAACACAAAGGTACTCTTAAGGCAGGGGTGATCCGCATCGCCCTCTTAGTACCAACACACAAACATTACACAAGTACTCTTAAGGCAGGGGTTGTCCACACCACCCTCTTAGTACCAACACAGAAAATGCAAAACACTCACAAGAAAGAGATTCTCAATGACAAGAGGAGCCAAGTGATACCACAATCTTCAATGGGTTTTGGGAATGATGGAGAAGAGGGAAGGAATATGGAAGAAGTAGGAAATGAGAGAAGAAGAGAGGGTGTATTGGATAGAATAAGCAAGGGTTCAGGGTAATGGAAATGGAAGGAATTGGAGAAATGAACTTGATTGAAATAGAAAATATTACAAAGATATGGGGGACTTAGAATATAGGAGCTTGTATAGCTCTCTCAATACAATGACATAGGGTAGACTCCTCCTCCTAGGTTTGGAGTGCTCACTACACCCACAACGCGTACCTGCATACAACTCTTCTTGTTTTGAGGGCACCCAAGGGGGTCCTTTTATAGGCCTTTTGGGAAGATATTTGGAGATGATATTATTTGGGAGAATCTTCTAGATGTGACACATGTGTGGTGGAAAATACAATATTGACAAAATCCTAGAAGATTTTTGGCCATTCTAAGGTGTTCATCTTATCCCATATGGTCATATGCAAATTTTCTAGACGGTCAGAGCTATCCAACCCATGTTAAAACACTGAAAAATGTTGAGTAGAACGCGAGATATGACCTTCTGAAGTCACTGTTCTGAGTGAGTATAGCAGAGAACAAAACAGAGAAGTAGATAATGACAAATGTATAGATTCACATATGATTACAACCAGATTGGCAATGAATCTTTGCACAATGGGAGTAGAATGATAGAGATATGGAGTAAGCTCTTCAATCTCTACAAAATGACATGAAGTGGTCACGTACAATGCTTGCTAATCGCCTCTTCCTTCTTGCTCTTTTTATAGCTATTCTTAGAGGGAGTTTTGAGTTCGAATTCGAATGGCTCCACCTAAAAGTGATCCCCAAAGTTAGGAGATATTCCCTCAGCTCAAAAATTCGTGGTTTTAGGTAGTTAGAACCACGAGTTTGCTTTTACATCATGGATGAGGTAAGCCATCTTTTTCCTTTTTCCTTTTTTCAATTACAAGAGATAAAATGTACTCTTTTACAAGAGGTGTTCACATGACTACACATGTGACTTACAAATGATCATAATATCAAGCATATCAAGCATATAGGCTTGGGTAAAATGCACCAACAATGTAGGGGTTGGAGGACTGGTGGTATGGAGGTGGAAATGTAAGAGCTTGGAAGTGGGACTGCCATGGAATTAGGTTCAGTGATAGGGAAGCCTAAAAAGGTGGATCTAATGTTTGGGTGGTCTATGACTATTTGGAGACAAGATGTCCCAAGGAAAGATTAATGAGGGGGATTCTATCGTACTCGTGGTGGTATGATACAAGGGGTTGTTGAAAGAAGAAAATAGCATTGAACTGGAAGTGGGGCTACAAAAGATGAAGGTTTTCTCTCGGGTACCAGTAGTAGGAATGACATTTACAACCTCTGTGTGAGTGGGTGATGGTGGAGGTGTTGGAGGTAGTGGCTCTATTGTATCTTCATGGAAGACCATCATTTCATGACCAGAAGTTCCCAACAATTGCCTTGGTGGGCTAGACATGGCAGTGTTAGTTGCTTGAAAAGTTGTCTCAATTGGTTCGGTTGCCGTAGTAGTTGCCTCCATAGTAGTGATGAAAATATGAATGTTCCTTCCTTACCTTGGCTGTGTTTATAACTTGCGTGGGCTGTATTAGGCATGATGAGTATGCAGAGTATATCTTAAAACTTCCACAACACCATATGTTTCTGAGAGGAGTGGTAGAGTTTCATTGAAGTGAGAATCTACAACAACCTCTTCCAAGAGCTGGGCCATGGGTACTCTATAGCTCTCTTCAGAAGGCAATTGTTGTGCATGAGCTCTTTCCATTGTTTGAGATAATTTGCCGAGTTGCACAGTATAAGCTAGAGCTCTAGTCTCTTCGTCTTCTTCTTCTTCACCTTTTGGTTGTTTTGATTGTTGGGAGAGAGTCTGCTATTGATCATCCTCCCACTGCACATGGCATGCTTCTCTTGATTGTCCCATTCTTTATGTTGAGGTGCCACAGCCTTCTATGTTTGGAAAGAATTCAACATCCAATAGTTGAGTGGTCTACCAAAATCACTCAAAATTGAACGTGTTCATCCCTTCAACATCTCTAACAGATCCAAATTCAAACTCTGATGGGAGAGGTGGAGCTGATGGTCTAGCTGGTGTAGTTCCTTCTAAGCCTGATCTACAGGTACGGATGGTAAGTGGAGGCACTGTATCTTCTCTCATTGATGATATCTTTGGGGTCATAAGAACTTCTCGTGGTTGGACACATGGAATTGTGCCTCTCATTCTCTTGGATTGGTGGTTCAAAGCTCAACATCGTTTAAATAGCTAGAATTGTGACTAGGTTAGTGCGTGCTCGATGGGCACATCATATGATAAACAACTATATATTATACACGTGATGGCACAACATCTGTTCAAGACTGGTTTCCTGAACCACCTTTTATTAGCTTCATACAGCTGCTCTATAATCCACATAGGAAGCTTAATAGTCAGTGAGCCTATCTCTGCTAGATAAAGACTAAACCAGATTCTTTTGTGTGGCTGAGTGAGTCTATCTTGTCCTAGAAACACAAAGTGTTGCATGCAGAGATGTAGGCAAATGGACACATTAGGTGTTAGTGCTGCGATATCCTTGAGCTTCAATAGATTCCTATTTTTCATGTTGTCAGGTATCAAAGCATCTTCCTTTGAAGGCACATGCGTGCTGTGCATGTTGAGTGCATCTCTTACCAATTCCAGGGTGATTTCAAACTTCTTCAGTTCATTGTTGCATGATAGAGAAGGAATTACAAAGGTACTTGGTCAATCTTTCTGGGGGTGTTCTGGAGAGTCTCGAATTCTATTGAAAGAAATTGAAATTGTCCCCACACGTTGCCAAATTCACACTTGGACTCCCATATGTATGCTACATCTCTTAGCTTCCCTAGCATCCCATTGAACCAATGAGAATGACCGCTAACCTTCTCCATAAGCCCTATAGGTGGATAGGGAATTGGTATTTGTTGGAGATGGTGTAACTCTACAGGTTGCTTGGTTGGTGGGACTTCAATGGGAAAGTTTTCCATACTAACTCTAGTTTGACTTGTCCCTTCCTGCAAACTGGTGCCCACTATGTTATCCATGATGCTAGTAGTATTGTTTTTCTTGGAATCTGCTTGAAAATGACATCATATTAGCATTGCAACAAAAACATGATGATACTTTGTCTCCTTTATAATACTAACACAAGATTCATAATGGTTAGGGAGGTAGTGAGTGAGGTGTGCGTTGCGTATGTGAGTGTTGGTTAGTAGGTTAGTGATTTTCATAGATGCATACTCTGGATGTGCATTATACTCAGAAGGCATCTACTTTGGTGCAAATTGATTTACAAAATCGGATCAGGGGGTTTAATACAAGGTTTGATTCTGCAAATTTTCAGCATGGGGTGACATTGTTTTGGTAGTGGTGACCTTTACATGTGGCAGGAATAGATCTTCTTGGACTTGGGACTTTTTGGGTACCCATTTCTAGATAATCCTAGGTGTGATTGGAGGCATGGAGATGTCGAGTGTAGATGTTTGCCATGAAGTTTGTGATGTGAGTGTCTACGAGTGGAAATTCAAGCTTGTGAGACTATGTGAAGCTACTTGAGCATATAAGCAGGTCTTGGGCACCCAGATTTGTCCAGCAGTGGAGTTAGCCTTCATCGATCGCTTTGGAATCCAAATAGAAATAGTTCGGCTCATTTGCTTCCTGGCATACTCCTTCATTGTAGCCTTTGACAGAGTATTTTGTTTGTTACATCTTTGGGGTTCTGTCATCAGAGCAGAGGGGTGTTTGCCCTTGCGCATCTAGATCTACCTCACTCGATGAGGTACTCTATTTTGCATCAGTCATTGAGCATGCATCTTGGTTATCTGGTTCATCTGCTTCTTGGGTTGTCTTTACTCGCTTCTTTGGGACCACCTTTGGAAAAGAAGGGAGTTCGGTATTGGTTTCTATGACTCCTTCATGAGTGACCTCCTTCTGCACCATAGAACTTTGGAAAAAAATAGCATCGTTATCTTGAACTGTGTTCCTAGAAGGATGAGGAGTGGGTGTCTTTCCTACTTCCTTGAGTGCATGATTTTCTAGCTCAATGAAGAAGTCCACTTCTAAGGTTCAAGTTGACTGCATGGTCATAGATCCAATCTTGACCCAAGACAAGAGGTTCGTGGAGATCCTCATCTTGACACACTAGCACTTTGACTGTCATGAGAACATATTGAAGGTAGATGTGAAGCTCCACCTCACCCATGCAAGGGGTTTCCACACCTCCCAATCCTATGAGATATGCTTCTATATGATTGATACTTAATTGCAATTCTTGACGGTAAGAAAGTTTGACTACACTAGTGGTTGCACCTGAGTCAATCAAGGCTCTTACAGTCCTTGCACTCTTTCCTTGTCCTACCTCTAGGGTCACAAAAGGATGTCAGTCGATTATGGGAAGGGAAATTACACCTTATGCTTTACACATATCTATTTGATATCTTGGTGCATCATGAGTATCTGTCCTAGGCTGATCTCTACCCTATCTCCTTAATTTCATGTGTTGGATGCATTCTAAGGCTTTTGCCTGTGCTTCTTCTTGAACTCGTTTCTCCTCTTCTTTACATTTCTTTGCAGTGTTGAGCTGATTTAGCATTTCCTCGGTGAGGGCTTCTTAATATAATTTGACTCTGCATCTATAGATGTAACTAGGCAGGATGCCACCTTCTAGAGTGGCTAATTGGATAGCCCCACTTGCGGATATTCTATTGATAATCATGGATCCATAGCCACACTTCTTTGATTTCCTTGTATGTTGTTGCAAGGTGTATACAAGACTAAATCTCTTGGTTTCAAGCCTTTATCCTTCACATGGGCATCGAAATATGCCTTTTTCCTTTTCTTAGTTGCGTATATTCCTACAGCTTCTCTTGATCTCGTTCAACTAATCGTTCAAGATCAAAGATTCTAGATGCTCGTGGCCAGTCCATTGATGCTCTTGTCCTACTTTCAATGTTGGTATCAAGAAATAGCGGTAATACTGCATTCTAGACAAATACCATATGAAAATGTGTGGCTTGAAAGCACTGTTTTATAGGTGACTTGATATGCACAAACAACATGGTGTAGCTATTTGTCCCAATTAGAGTGTTTATTATTCACCAATTTTGCTAATACATTACATAGTATCTTATTGGTGCTCTCATCTTCTCCATTAACTTGTGGGTGATAAGGGACATACTTATTATGTATCACCAAGAATTCTTGGAGAAGGTTTTCAATGACTTTGTTCAAGAAGTGTGTGCCTCTATCACTTAATAACTCTAGTGCTAATCCACATTTGGTGGACACATTCTTGAATAAGAAATTAGCCATCATTTGAACATCATTCTTCATTGTGGCTTTTACTTCTACCCATTTGGTTAGATAATCTGTGGCAACAATAATGTATTTAGCATGTGAATTCTTAGCTGGGGGATTAATAGGACCTAGGAAGTCTATTCCCCACTTAGAGAATGCACATCCTCCCATCATTGGTCTCAATGGCATCTCATCCTTATGTATGGGGTAATGAGTTCACTGACAAATATCACATCGTTTCACATAGGTATGTGCATCCATGTGAAGGGTTGACCACCAAAGACCTACGAATAGAATTGCCTAAATCACATGGTCTGGTCCAAAATGTCCTTGTGGCATACCTTGGTGAGCAGTTTCCAAGATCTTAAGATACTCACTCTCATGGACACATAGTCTTAGGTATCTATCTCTTCCACGCTTGTATAAACTATCTCCAATGAGTGCATAGTCTAGTACTTCTTGTTCTAAGCTCTTTCGTCTAGCCAATGTCATCTCTTGAGGGAATGATTTCATCCTCCAAAAATCTACCAAAGGTTCACTCTAGTCTGGCACTAAAGACACTTGATATAGAGTGGCATGTTCCACTGGTGGTCTAGTACTACAGATTTGGCATTTCTTGCACATCCTATGGACATATGATTCCGTGTTAGGCCAATACATGCCTAATCTTTGCAGAGTCTGTAAGGTTCGGTGTTTTGAGTGATGTTTCTATAGTGCACCTACATGTGCTATTTGCAACCATTTTGCATGCTCATCTTTATCTACACAACAAGCTAGTATGCCTTGATCAGTGTGCTTTTACATATTACCTACTAGTATGTGGTATTTTTGAGATCTCACTACTTTTATCTTTGGTTTTGGGAACTAGATGTTTAGGTCCAAAGGTGAGAATAGGCACTATGTTCTTGGCTCATTCAAGCACTACTTCTAGATTGAACCAGTAAGCATTAAGAAGCTCATCTGATACTCCTTGAGGAGACTCTTCTGAAGTTAGTCTAGAAAGGTGATCCACCCTAAGGTTAGTCCTACCTTTCCTAACCACAACTTCAAAGTCATATTCTATTAGTAACATCTTACTAATCTGCTAGTATTGCAAGGTTTGTTCACTAGATATAATAGTGCTTGATTATCTATAAAACATTTAAACTTATTTGCAAGCAAATAATGTCAAAACTTTTTAACTGCATACACCATGCATAATCCTTCTCTTTCAGTAGTGGTATAATTTCATTCAACTGCATTAATTGTCTACTACCATACACAATGGGAAGATCCATATTACCTTCACCAGTAGGTTGTGCTAGTACACACCCAATAACATAATTGGATGCATCTACATGAACATGGAATGGCTTGTTCCAATCTTGCATAGTCAAGATTGGTGCTGGACACAGTCATTGCTTAAGCTCATTAAAGGACTTTTCACATTCGTCAATCCACTCAATGTTAGTCAAAAGTATAGAGGCTTTGCAATGATTGCGTACATATGAATGAAACATTGATAATATTTTCAATGCCCCATGAAAGCTTGTACTTCCTTGACATTCTTTGGCGTAGGTAGCTATGCTATAGCTCTAACTTTATTCTTGTCTGTGGATATTCCATTCTTTGGCACTATGTGTCCTAGAATCTTGCCTTGCCTAACCATAAAAACACACTTTTCTGGGTTTAAGCAGACCTGATATTCTCTATATTTGTCAAAGATTTGTCCTAACTCAGATATTGTCCTTGTCTAATGTTGGAATGAGCACATAGATCATCAACATAGACTTCCAAGTTTTTTTGCAAGAACTCTTTGAACACATGAAACATGAGCCTTTGAAAGGTAGCTGGTGCATTGGTGAGACCAAATGACATTACCCAAAAAGCAAATATGCCCCATTGTGTGGCAAAAGCCATCTTTTGATGGACTTTTGAGCCAATGGCCACTTGACTCTAGCGAGAAAACCCATTAAGGAAGCTGTATACTTCCTTGCATGCTACTCTTTCTAATAGGTGCTAAGTGGTAGGACGTGGATAACTATCTCCAATAGTGGCTGCATTAACCTTCTTCAAGTTAATGCATACACATAGCTTTCGACTCTTTTTGGGCACCACTACAATGGGGGAGACCCATTCAATGTGCTTAATTTCATAGATAAAATCTAGCTTCTACCAACCTATCTATCTCTTCCTTGATCTTGGTGGTTTAATTGTCGTTATATATGTATGAATTCTGCTTAGAGGGTTTGGCTTCTGAGGTCATGGGAATTATATGTGAGAATATGTCAGGGTCTACTCCCTTTAGGTCCTTATAAATCCATGCAAACACATCTCTGTATTCTATTAATAAGGCTATTGACTCTTGATCCTCATCATCTGTCAAATCATGCCCTATGTATGTACATCATTCTTCACCTTCTTCTATGGTCACTCCTGTGTGTGTGTTTTCTTAGTTGTCTCTTTGTTATCATAGGCCACTCCTGTGAGTGCTTCTCTTTTAGGCATTATGATCATGACTTTCCTATCTTCCACTTCAAACTTCTTGGAATTTTCAAGAATCTCAAATAAAGATGCTTCCTCTTCTTGTGGGAATTCTCTCTTCTATCTTTTCTTGCCTTCACTCTTGGTGGTTACCTGTGTATTTAATCTCACATCATTTGTAAGCTCTACTTGTCCTTGAGGGTGAGCTTCTACTACATGTAGGTATTGCCATTTTGATACACAAAAGGAATCCATAATAATTGATTCTAACTCAGAGTCACTTGCTTGGTCAAGTGCTTCTATGCTAGGCTCGCATTCTTTGATAACTGAATCACATAGGATTGGTTCTATAGTGAAAACTGAAATGTCATAGCCATCTTCATCACAATGGGGTGTCCAATGTTCTTCAATCATAGCTAAGTCCATTGTCGCTAGGATTTTAGCCCAACCATGAGGTTCAAACTCTCTATTTGGAAATAATATAGGTGCATAGATTGGGTCTCGAATAGATCTATGAATTTCCTTAGCACCTATCTCTCTGGAGTTTTCTCTTTTCTCTTCTTCTACATCAATTTTGCACATCCATAAGTGAGTGTCTTCATGCATCCATGAGGATCCTGACCGTATGGAATGCACTGACTCTTTGTCATCTGTGGCTCCATGGATGGGATTCCACTGTATTGGGGGCATGTCTCTATGAGAGTTATCCTTGATATTGACTTTAGTTATAACACCTAAGTGTTGCAAATACAAGGAATTGATTCCCCAACCTTGTACTACTTGCTATCTCATGAATGGTCTTCCCAAAATCATCTCATAGGCTTGAGTTTTGCTAAAATTGCATATGGCAAAAGTATGCTCGAACTCTACACCACAAGTAATAAGAGTTATCCCTTCTAGCAGTCCTAAAGGTCTCTCTATATGACCATTGGCCATCTGTGATTTCATTCTCATTGGCCTGAGTGCTAGTTTGCCGTGATGCTTCCATAGGGAAGTGGTAGCAATCGTGACTCCTACGCCTGAGTCCAAAATAGCCTTGATTGTGTAACCTTGATGAGTGATAGGGAGATAGGTGTTTCCTTCTTCTCCTTTGCTGATGTCTCCTATCATATCCAAGGGTATTTCTTGCACTGTTTGATATGATCTTACCTGAGAATGAGGTTTTGCTACTTCTAGCACTTGATTGGCTACGTGTTTCCACAATTTTGGCTTAAGCTTGAGTAGCTCTCCTAAAGTGAGATTGCACTGCACTTTAGTGTTCTTTACTACCTACACATTTCTAGGTATGATTGAGTCTTCATTTCTTACCATGATTGTGGGTGCTCTCATACAATTGGACTTTACTTCCCATGGTGCCATGGAATGAGATAGTTCTTGTAGGGAATTAGACTCGAAGTATAATCGTTCACTAGACTGGGCATCCTATTGTCCTCCATAAATAGAAGGAATATCTTGTGGGAATTGATCATGCAAGTCATTCTACAAGATTTGGAAAAGAAAAGATTCCCTCTGATGTTTTGAGAAAACTCAGAGCAATCAGACAAAAGAATATGCTGGTGGAAGATTATGCTAAAAAATTTAGAATTTTAATGGAAAGATTACAAGGTAATGAGAGATCTACTGATGAGATGTTAGCAGGTTATTTTCTCAAAGGATTAAGAAGCAGTATTAGGCATGCTGTGGCTAGTATTGATATAGCCAATGGTTTTGATGTGTTGGTAGTAGCAGATGCTAGAGTAGAAAAGAGATTTGGAAGATCAAGAAGAAGCATAGTGATTCTTGTTCCAATGGTGAATCCAATTCAGAATTGAAATCAGAGAAAGGTACATCTAATTCAAAATTAGAGAGTGAGGATGAAGGGGTTGTGGTACGAAGGCATCGCAAAAAAAAAGGGAAGTAGAGTAAAGAGGAAGCTCTGATCAGCCAATTAAAGAAGCATGGATACTCAATAATTGCTCCTAAGGAAAAAAGGTTTTGCGAGATTTGTGATAAAGAAGGTCTTACCACAAGCCAATGTTGGTATAATCCAAAGCATATAGGGCAAAATTCAAGACAAGATAATAGAGTTAATAATGAAGTTGCAACAAATCATGCCATTCCGATTCAAGGACATGGTGGTTTTCAGAGGCAACAACAAGGGATACCTCCATGGAGAGATTAGGGAAATCAGCAAGGAAATCACCAAGGACATCAACAAGGAAATCAACAGGGACGACCAGCTAGAGTGATGCCATGTGGGTATTGCTTTGCACCAAATCATTAGATTGGTCCTAATTGTCCTTCATGGGTTAAGCATAGAGAGGAAAGAAGTATACTAGTTATTCAGTACAATCAGAAAGCTCCAACAAATGTGAAGGAAGTAATGATATTTGTAGGTCAAATTAAATGGCATGCTAGATATTTGAGGTACTTGGATAATATCTCATTACCTTTGATGCATTACCTTCTGATTCTTTGGTCTTGGCACCAATTCCCATGTCTCATTCTCAAGTAGAGCATCATACTCTTTTTGCATTGCTTTTTCCCAAATTTTTTCCCCTTTAGATTCATCATATGTAGATGGGTCTTCATCTGTCTTCACAATGTAAGCATAATCGTTGGTTGTCAAGAAAGAAGTATCATAACTATACCTGATAGGTTGTTTTCTACCTTTTGATGATCTTCTAATTTCTGCAGTCCTTGAAGACTCTCCTTCATTTTGTTCTGGATCAAACCTTGATCTATCTTCATAATTGTCCCACATTTCATTTCTACAAACATCATCATCAATATCTTCTTCATACACCTTCATCTTTAACTTTGCTTTCCTTTTGATTTCTTCAAGATCTGTGCACACATTATTTGATCCTGTAAACCATGTGCTTTGCTCATCAAATGTAACATCTCTTGAAACAAGAAATTGTTTTTGTGGATGGGCTCCACAACCTGTATCCCATTTGTTTATCATCATACCCAATGAACACATACTTTTCTGCTTTAGGTTCTAGCTTATGTCTCAATTGAGAGGGAGCCTAAGCATATGCCAAACATCCAAATATTTTGCAATGATCAAGAGTAGGTTTTTTACCCCACCATGCTTCATAAGGAGCCCTTCCCTCCAAATCTTTGCAAGGCAACCTATTCACAAGGTAAGTTGCAATATTAATTGCTTCTACCCCAATACAATTAGGAAACCTTTTTTCCTGCATCGTTGATCTTGCAAACTCTAAAAGAGTTCTATTTCTTCTTTCTGAAACTCCATTTTGTTGTGGGGAGTACGTGCAAGTCACTTCTCTTTTTATACCTGCATTCCACATATAATCATCAAATTCTTTAGAAAAATATTCTCCCCCTCCATCTGATCTCAATCTCATGAGCTTTTGTCCTGTAATTCTTACTGCATAAGCATGGTAGTGTTTAAATGTCTCAAACACTTCAGATTTATCCTTGATTACATATAGAGTAATCCACTTGGTTGCATAATCAACAAATAGCACATAATAGCTTGATCCATTTATGCTATAGTCCTTTGAAGGACCCCACACATCTATATGAACCAATTCAAGCATATTTGAATACCAGTATCCTTGCTTATTGTATGATTTCTTGTGAGGTTTACCTAGCTGAAAAGCCTCACATTTGTAAATCATATGTTGACCTTCAATATTTGGTAGACCAAGCACTGCACCATTCTTTGCCATCTCTTTTATTCCCCTTTCATTAAAATGTCCTAACCTCTTGTGCCATAAATCCAATTCAGACATCTTTTGACTTCCATAAGTTAACAATGCACGTCCCACATTACCTTGGACTTTGAGAGTGAATAATCTTTCTTCCTTTTTCCGTGTAACAATGCTTTCATATCCTTGGCTTGGATCTTCAACATAAACACCATCACTTGTAAATCTGACTTCATATCCCTTCTCAACAATTCGTCCTACACTTATTAGATTTTTAGGAATTGTTGGAACATAAAGTTCCTTGCTCAGATGTGTGCTTCCACTCTTTGTCTTCACTGATCCAATGCTCTCAACTTTGTGTTTGGTGTTGTCTCCTGTTTGAACTGTATATCCATATGCTTTAGCTTCCAT
This sequence comes from Ceratopteris richardii, assembly GCA_020310875.1. NCBI lineage: Eukaryota > Viridiplantae > Streptophyta > Polypodiopsida > Polypodiales > Pteridaceae > Ceratopteris > Ceratopteris richardii. The sequence goes on along the minus strand of CM035418.1, from coordinate 168,040,268 downwards.
ATCAGTCATTAAGGAGATGTTGCCACTCAGATGATTACTACATCCTGAGTCAATATAAAACACCATTTGATCTTCATTGATTACTTCATGTGTTGCATTCAAGATGAGAGTCAAGTCTTCCTTCTGATCTGAAGCATAATCGTAATAGGTGTTGTTGTATGATTGATCTTGGAGACTCCTTCCTCCTCCTCTAGCAAATGAGGTCTTACCACCTCTTCCTCTGAAATTACCTCTTTGATTTCTGCCTGCTCTTCCTCTAGGACTAAAATTTTGATTATGACTTCCACCATTTTAATTATTATACCAACAATCATTTGCCAAATGGTTCTTCCACAGATCCAACAAGCTTTAGTATTTTCTTTATTCTTTCCTCCTCTACCTTTACCTGTGAAATTCATCTTCCCTTTCATGAAGTTTACTTGGCTTGAAGATCCTTCTTCATCATTTGTCTGCTTGCCTTTAGCATTCTTCTTCTTGTCCTTTGAATACATTGCTTGACTTGAACTTCTATCATTCTCTCCTTTAATGTCCTGCTCAAATGTTAGCATATGTCCTAACCATTGATTAAGATCAGGAGTAAAATGATCTAATGATAATTCTATAGACAATATGAAAGGCTTCCACCTTTCATCTCCTCTTAGACCTGTAAGTATTTGCCTTAGAAACTTTTCTTCTTCAATTTCTTCATCTACTGCTCCCAAACTATCTGCAATATCCTTCATCCTTGTAACACAATCAGAAATTGACTGAGAACCGTTCTTCTTGAAAGTTGTAAATTCAGCCCATAGTGAAGCCTTCCTTGATTTGGTTGTGTTTTGGAAAAGTTCTTCCAAAGCATATATGGCTGCACTTTCTAATCCTCTAATGTGTGGTAGAAGATAATAATTTACAGCCATGTAAATGATGCTCCTAGCTTGAGCATCTTTCTTCATCCAATTCTTCAGTTATGAAAGTTCTTCTCTTGTTGGAACACTTGGATCCTTAAACTCAGGATTTTCTTCTTCTCCTGTAAATGATATTAAATCTTTGCTCATGAGGTGTGCTTCCATCCTCATGGACCATGCTAGATAGTTCTTGTTGGTGTGTGAAACACCACAAGAACTAAACTAATGTGGTATTAGAAGACCTCCATAACCATCATTAGCTTAGCAATACTCACATTGTAAGTCTTCATCTCTAAACTTAGTGAAAATCCAAATTTCACTTCACAGAAATCTGCGCCTTTTCTTCAATCCTTCAATCTGACCTGTATTAGCTTAATCTTTGCTAAATCTTTTGATTACTTGCTAAGAGAAGTTCTTGCTAGTGTTAAGCAACACATAACAAACAAAACTTTCAAGCAATAACTTCACAATCCTCTGATTTTGTACCAATCTTTACACTATGTCTGAAAACTGAAAATTTACTTCATCGATTTGACATACCTTCACTCTTAAACTGATTTCTCTGAGTACGCGTCCCGTTTCTCAAAGATCTTTTGACCAAATGTAGTTGAGGATAATAGCTTTCAAACGAGCTATCACTTACCAAAAACTTTACACCATGCTTCGAGATCTGACCTTCAGAAGATCAGTCAAATGTGCGCCAGAAAAGTCGTAACTGTCAACTAACTTTCATAGTCATATGAAATGACTTGAGACTCAATGTACAATAAGAATTAGACACAATGATTCTACACAAACATGTGTTGATTATCAGAGAAGGTGTGTACAAAATGGCTTGGCCTAATTTTGCTCACAGCCATGGAAAACTCTATCAGACTCAGAAGTTTTCTCTCACCATCTCTCTCAGAAATTACAAGACTTTTCTCTACTCCCTCAAACTACAAAATTGAGTTCTCTCATACATGTTTCTGACTCAAATTAACTTATATACCTATGGTTTACATTCATCTAGACTTGAACTCGTAAGTTCTAAAGATCAATTACAAATCTAGACTCTAATGTTGCACTAATTTACAATAGTGAAATTGTCCCTTCACTTAGGCTTGATTTTCTGTAGGTCTTTCCTTCACTTCTTCTTTCCTCCATCATATGTCTCCATATGTCTTCATATATCAATGCCTAATTAGTGAGTGAAGCCCCAACAGCTCCCCCTCAATCACTAATTAGCATAATTTGACTTCTTCACATAATCTTCTTCTCTTTTATTCCTGCCATCTCCTTGAACTTACTTGTCTTTACTCCATCCAAGCTTTTTGTCATAATATCTGCAATCTGATCTTTTGTGGAAGTATACACCACTTCAATTTCTTTCTCCATTACCTTTTCTCTAAGAAAATGATACTGTATCTCTATGTGCTTTGTCCTTGCATGAAACACAGGATTTGCTGCAAGATATAATGAACTCATGTTATCTCCATGAATAATGGGTATACCTTGATCAATTCCCAAGCTTTTGAATAATGTCTGCATCCATATGACTTCCTTTGCTGCTTCCACAAGTCCTTTGTATTCAGCTTCTGTTGATGATAAGGCCACTGTGTGTTGTTTCTTTGAACACCAACTCACAAGCTTATCTCCAATGTATATCATGTAGCCATGAGTAGACCTTCTGTCATCTTGACTTCCTGCCCAATCTGAATCACTATAGGCTCTCAATCTTATATCTGATGTAAAAGGATAATACAATCCTTCTTTCAAAGTCCCTTTGATATATCTAAGGACTCTTTGACCTGCAATCCAATGTGGATCCTTTGGACAATGCATGAATTGGGAAAGAACACCAACTGCATAACTAAGATCAGGCCTTGTTAGAGTTGCATAAATCAAACTTCCAACTAAAGATTGATACTTCCTCATGTCTTTGAACTCTGCACCAACATATCTACTGAGTTTGTGATTGACTTCTAATGGTGTAGATGCCTCTCTGCAATTCTCCATGTTGAACTTCTTTAGAATATTCAAGAGATACCTTTCTTGTGATACATAAATGCCATGCTCTGCATAAGTGATTTCCATTCCAAGAAAATATGACAATTTTCCTAGATCACTTATCTTGAATTCTCTTTCAAGTAGCTTCTTCACCTCCTTGATTCCTTCATTTGAGGTACCTGTAATTATAATGTCATCTACATATATACAAATGTAGATCATACCTTCATCTGTTCTTTTGATAAGTAAACTTGCATCTGCCTTTGAACTTTGATACCCAAGGTCATTAAGATACTTTACAAGTCTATAATTCCAAGCTCTTGGAGCTTGCTTCAAACCATAAAGGGCTCTTCTCAACCTGCAAACATAATTTGGAAACTTATGATCTGCAAACCCTTGAGGTTGCTCCATGTAAACCTCATCTGATATATATCCATTCAAAAATGCATTCTTAATGTCCAATTGACTCAATGTCCATCCTTTTGATGCTGCAATGGCAATGATTGTTCTTATGGTTGACATCTTTGCCACAGGACTGAATGTCTCATCATAATCTATGCCAAATGTTTGAGCATAGCCTTTAACCACCAATCTAGCTTTGTATCTGGCTATAGTTCCATCTGCATGCTTCTTAACTTTGTAAACCCATTTGTTTCCAATCACTTTCTTACCATTAGGTTTTGGGACAAGTTCCCAAGTTTTGTTCTCTTCAAGAGCATCAAATTCTTCCTTCATTGCTACTTCCCAATGTCTCTTACCCTTTGCTTCATCATAGCTTTGAGGTTCTTCATCTTCCTTAACCATGTAAGCATAATTTTTCTGAGTCAAGTAAGAAGTGTCATATGAATACCTTGTAGGTTGATTCCTTATTCTGGTTGACCTTCTTGGTTCACACTCTTCATGTCTATCTGGATGTACTTCTTCATCAAATATTGGTCCATCTTCATTCCTTCTATATGATCCAACTCTTGATGTGCTTGCTTGCATATGTTCTTCATCTCCATCTATCTGCATATGTGATTTACCTCTTGCACTCCTTCTTATCTCTTCTTCAAATGTTTCAAGATCACATTCTTTATCTGCATACCAACTCTTCTGTTCATCAAAAGTCACATCTCTGGAAACAATAAAATGTTTAGTTAAAGGACTCCATAGTCTATAACCCATTTGTTTTTCATCATACCCAATAAACACATATTTTTCTGCCTTTGGTTCAAGCTTATGTCTGAGTTGTGATGGTACATAAGCATAGGCAATTGACCCAAACACTTTACAATGATCAAGTGTTGGTTTCTTACCCCACCAAGCTTCATAAGGGGTCATACCATTCAAAGCTCCACATGGTAACCTATTCACAAGGTATGTGGCTGTATTTACAGCCTCAGCCCAAAGATAATTAGGGCAATTCTTTTCCTTTAACATTGCTCTTGCAAATTCAACCAATGTTCTATTCCTCCTTTCTGCCACCCCATTATGTTGAGGTGTATACCTGCAAGTTATCTCTCTCTTGATACCTGCATTCCAAAGATAGTCATTAAATTCTTGGGAGAAGTATTCTCCCCCTCCATCAGACCTTAGCCTCTTGAGTTTGTGACCTGTAACTCTTTCTGCATAAGCATGAAAATGTTTGAAGGCTCCAAAGACTTCTGATCTTTCCTTTAGAACATAAAGGGTTATCCACCTTGTAGCATCATCAATAAACAAAACATAATACCTAGATCCATTTATTGAACCTTCTTTTGTTGGTCCCCATACATCTGTATGTATGAGTTCAAGCAAACCATCATGCTTGAAACCTTTCTTCTGTAATGGTTGTCTATGAGCTTTTCCCATCTGACAAGCTTCACACTTGTATATCATATGTTGATTCTTTACATTTGGTAGTCCCAATACAGATTGATTCTCCACCATAGTTTTGATTCCTCTTTCATTGAAATGTCCCAATCTTTTATGCCAAAGATCTAACTCTGTAATTACTTCATCACCATGTGTAATTAGAGCTTGACCAACATTTCCTTGCACTTTGAGAGTAAAAAGTCTACCTTCCTTCTTACCACAAACAATGGGTTTGTATGCATCCTCTGGATCTTCAACAAATACCCCTTCATTTGTAAATCTGACTTGAAAACCTTTTTCCACTATTTGTCCAACACTAATCAAATTCTTTGGTATTGTTGGAACATACAAAACATTTGTTAATAAATCAGCTCCACTCCTGCACTTCACTTTTCCAATTGAATGCACATTATGTTTTGTATTGTCACCTGTTTGTACTGTATGACTTGAACTTCCTTCTTCCAATTCTGACAATAATTCTATATTACCTGATAAATGATTTGAACAACCAGAGTCAATATAGAATACCTTGAGATCCTCCTTCTCTGATGAACTAATTGAATTCATCATCAATGTTGTATGGTTGTCATTCTGGGTATCATTTGCATAATTGTAATATGTAGTGTTGTATGATTGGTTCTGATTCCAATTTCTTCCACCACCTCTACCAAAACTTCCTCTTGAATTATGTCTTCCTCTTTGAAATTGATTCTGAAACCTTCCACCTCTTCCTCTGCCATTGTTGTTCTGATTTTGGCTTGCTCCTTGTTGATTGTGCCAACAATCATATGCTAGATGATTGCTCAATCCACAAATCCAACATGTCTTCTTGTTATTGTTCTGATTACCTCTACCTCTTCCATTACCTCGACCTTTGCCTCTGCCAAAACCTCTTCCTCTTGCATAATTTGCTTGAGTTGTTGACTCTTCTTCATCCTTTGCTTTGCCTTTATCTCCTTTCTTTTTGTTCTTCACATACATTGCAGAACTTTGACCTTTGTCTCCATCTGACTTTAAGTCTTGCTCAAATGTAAGCATCAATCCAAGTAATTGATTCAATTCTGGCACATAATGGTTTAATGAGAGTTCTGTTGAAAGTACAAAAGGCTTCCACCTTTCATCACCTCTTAATCCTGCAAGTAATTGAGCTATCAACCTATGATCTTCAATATCCTCATCAATAGATCCAAGGCTATCTGCCAAGTCTTTCATCTTAGTGACATAATCACTAATGTTCTGATTTTGCTTCTTCTTGAATGTGGTAAACTCTGACCATAAGCTAGCTTTCCTAGCTTTAGTGGTGTTTTGGAAGTGATCTTCCAAAGCATTCCAAATATCTTCAGCTGTTTCTAAACCTCTGATGTGTGGCAATAAATGATCTGTAATAGTGTTGTATATATAAGCTCTTGCACTTGCATCTCTCTTCTGCCATAGCTTCAAAGCTTCTAGCTCTTCCTTCCTTGGATGACTTTCATCTTCAAATTTAGGCTTCTCCTCTTCACCTGTCACATATACCATTAAGTCCTTACTCATAAGTAAGGCCTCCATCCTCATTACCCAAGCAGGATAGTTATCTCTGTCCAATTTGTCAATGGACACATGATCTGCCATGGTATCCTTGCTTCTGCTTCAACCTGTAAGTGTAAGGTTAAAGATTGATACCTTTTGTAGACCTTTACCCTTGGGAGCAACTCCGAAATACTCTTCTGATGACTTTGGTTGTTGAACACCTCAGCTTCCTCCTTCTTTGATAAAGAACTCTTCAAATCTTCTTGTATCTGCTCTCCTTTACTTCTCGAGGACCTTATCTGCTCTGATACCACTTGTTGGTGTGTGAAACACCACAAGAACTAAACTAATGTGGTATTAGAAGACCTCCATAACCATCATTAGCTTAGCAATACTCACATTGTAAGTCTTCATCTCTAAACTTAGTGAAAATCCAAATTTCACTTCACAGAAATCTGCGCCTTTTCTTCAATCCTTCAATCTGACCTGTATTAGCTTAATCTTTGCTAAATCTTTTGATTACTTGCTAAGAGAAGTTCTTGCTAGTGTTAAGCAACACATAACAAACAAAACTTTCAAGCAATAACTTCACAATCCTCTGATTTTGTACCAATCTTTACACTATGTCTGAAAACTGAAAATTTACTTCATCGATTTGACATACCTTCACTCTTAAACTGATTTCTCTGAGTACGCGTCCCGTTTCTCAAAGATCTTTTGACCAAATGTAGTTGAGGATAATAGCTTTCAAACGAGCTATCACTTACCAAAAACTTTACACCATGCTTCGAGATCTGACCTTCAGAAGATCAGTCAAATGTGCGCCAGAAAAGTCGTAACTGTCAACTAACTTTCATAGTCATATGAAATGACTTGAGACTCAATGTACAATAAGAATTAGACACAATGATTCTACACAAACATGTGTTGATTATCAGAGAAGGTGTGTACAAAATGGCTTGGCCTAATTTTGCTCACAGCCATGGAAAACTCTATCAGACTCAGAAGTTTTCTCTCACCATCTCTCTCAGAAATTACAAGACTTTTCTCTACTCCCTCAAACTACAAAATTGAGTTCTCTCATACATGTTTCTGACTCAAATTAACTTATATACCTATGGTTTACATTCATCTAGACTTGAACTCGTAAGTTCTAAAGATCAATTACAAATCTAGACTCTAATGTTGCACTAATTTACAATAGTGAAATTGTCCCTTCACTTAGGCTTGATTTTCTGTAGGTCTTTCCTTCACTTCTTCTTTCCTCCATCATATGTCTCCATATGTCTTCATATATCAATGCCTAATTAGTGAGTGAAGCCCCAACAGTTCTCTCTATCTAGCTTGTCAATCTGCAACCGTTTTCCCATCTCTTGACTTCTGTGTCTCCAATTACTAAGATTTATAGTGACATATGTACCTTTGATATGAAGCTTTAATCCTTCTTGATCCTTTGAACTCGTGCTTTGTTCTTCTTCAGGTTTTCTTCAAGACTGTACCCTTTGCTCCTTCAATTCACAAGATCTTTGATATATGCAACAGTCGGGGTTTCTCCTTGCTTCCTCTTCACATTGATTTGATCTTTCTGCTCTAATACCACTACTGGAGACCTTTAATTCTACAAATGTCTGATCTATCTTGATGTAAGAAATCTTCTATATCAAGAATAAATCAAAATTTACACAAAATTTACATTATCTTTCACGTTCATTAAGAAATACTTCTCTGTATGAAGTTTCCTTCAGCTTCAACAGTCTGCTTTAGAAATGGACTTCAATCTCTGCATATGACTTTGATTTTAATCATTCAAATGATGCACGCATATTCATAATACCTTTGCGCAATCATAATGATCATTAGTTCCTCAAAATAACTATTAGATTTCTAATTTGATCACTTAGATCAAACCTATGTCAGAAACTGCCTTCTAGAAATGGCAACTTTGACATGGTCAACTTCTTAAGTTCATTTCTCTCAGAATCTAACCCATTTTGCTAAATGCTTTTAGCCAAAGCTTCCTTATCTTCTAAATTAAATTTTGAATGCTCAAAGATAAAAAAATTTACACTGAGCATTGAGATCTGAGCAAATCTATGAATAGCAAAATGCACGATTCTAAGAACTTCACCTATAGACTTTTACATATGAATGTTCCTACTTGTCATACACACAATTTGAAGAGAATTAGATCATCAAACTTTGTTCATAGCTTTATTAGCTTCTCAATTAGATGTGTACAAAAGATTTCCTGATCCACATGATCAGCTTGAGAGAATTCTAGGAAAGACTAGTGGCTAACTCACGAGAAAACTCTCAGCACATCTATCTCTTTGAAAACATGAATTCTATTGACTATAATCTCATCTATATATCATCTCTCTTCTATGTCACGACTATACATGAGTGTATATATACATATGAGTATGAAATTGTCAGTAAATAAAAGTATTTTTGAAGTATTTTTCCAAAGCTAGTATACATAAATGTATAGAACATTTCTTCTTGATTCTTCACTTGGCTTCATGCTTTGAGTTTAAATCTTTCCTTCACTTCTTCATTCCTAGGCTTCATGTAATCATCCATTGATGATTGTCTTGCTCCAACACCTCTCTCTCTATATCTCTCAAATGCCAACCAAAATTTCATTACATGTTGATTTTTATCTCCCTCCCCCACCCCCCCTCTCTCTCTCTTTCTCTCTCTCTCTATCTATCTCTCTCATTCTCTCTCTTTTCAAAAGTATATGTGTGTGTATGTATACATGTGTGTGTATGTATACATGTGTGTGTATGTATACATGTGTGTGTATGAATGTGTATGTATAGTGTGTATGTGTGTATATATGTGTATGTGTGTGTATATGTATGTGTGTATATGCATGTGTGTATGTATGTATCCATGTGTGTATATGTGTGCATGTGTGTGTATGTATGGATGTGAGTGTATGTGTGTGCATGTATATGTATATGTGTATGTGTGTATATGTTGTTAAATGTAAAAATGGGTTATGGGTTAAACTGATACCGATTAAGCGTTACTTTACGTTCTATTCAAATGCTCCTCTTTCACTTGGTTCCAAATCCTTAACCGCAATCGTTCTCTTAGCCACGTGGGTTCTTGGGAGTGGTAGGGGTCTGTTAGACAGAGGCCCTGTACTATTTTCCCAACTTTTCACACACTCATAAATACTCCATCACGTCTTAGCTCAGTGGTTGATTCTGACTACTGACAACTATTCGGCATGCGGAAACTTAGGACTTCTGGACTGAATCTACTATAGTAATGGAGCAGAGGTCCTGTTCTGACTTATAACTAATAGAATACTCAACTTCATTAATTGGATACTACTCAATATGCTGCTTCCGTGTGACAGATAGGTATACCGAACAATAATACAACAGACAACTATAATCGAGATTACGCAAACTTATCGTATACCGACTCAAGCAACAAGTTCCTACCACAGTTGATTCATCACAAACTTACCAATGCTTCTGTTCACGTACAGACCTTTACCGAAACAAGTTCTTCCTAAGATCGGAATCCTCAGTGAACGCAGACTATTGTATCGAATCTGGTCACTTAACCGAAAAAAATACTAAAATGCAAATGATTCACTTCGACCTTACACAGTCTCTCGCGGGATGATAAACCACACTATTTCGTGACGAAAAAGATCCAGAACCGCATATAACCTATCACCAAACAGATTCACAACACAAGACTACCGAATAGAACTCGGCACGACAGGAAGAATAGCAGAATAGTTAGATGCGAATAGAACAGAACAGAACTCAATATTCTCATCAACACCTCATACATGGTCTCAAACAAGATACTCGCAATTTCCCAAATGGAATCAGTAGAACAGACAGACAGAACACATACACACACAATGCTATACTTGCAATTTCCAAACACCTCGGTTCGAGACGTAATCAACCTACTCACTACAATACCCAACAGAAGCAGAGGCTCTTCCCAAAACTGCCGGTCTTTACCGCTTTCCTTTGTGCGCTTTAAATAGAAGTCTGCTACAATGTTTCCGCGAATCCACTTTTTACGGCACCTGTCCGGGTTCATCCGTCCTGGTTCGGCGGCCCTCTAACACTGGCACGCACGGTGGACTCGAACCCGCAGGTGCATTACTGTCGGCAACATCCTTTTGCACTGCCTGTCGGTCCATGCCAGGGTTTGACTCCCCAATCCTTTCTGACCGCACTTGTTCTAGTGGCGGAGCAAGTATAGCCAGCCATCTCCTGCGAAAAAGTGTCCAGCTATTTTGAACACGGCTATCCAACTGTTGTTTGAATAAGTCGATGTCCACATTTGTCATCAATGTGGCATTTAGTTCTACGCCCTCATCTTTTAATATCTGCTTTTCGAACTCCTGCAATACTTGTATCCTTGACTGCAAAATATCATTTTCGGCTTGCAGGTGAGCATTCAGGGTAGAAAAACTTGACATTTCGGTTTGAATTTGTGTTTGGATAGTTTGCTGCCACTGATTAAAGTCTTGGACACACTTTTTTGCGGTGATCAATTCTGCCATTAGATGCCGGTTGTTACTCTGTAACACCTGTATTAAAGCTTCTTTGTCATCCAATTCTTTTTGCATCTGTGTCATTAATGAATCGGACTTAGTCATCGTGGCAAATAATAACTCATTTTTGTGCTGAATCGCTTGTTCTTGTTGCCGTAAATATTGAGAAACCTCTTGAAGTTGGTTTTGCATCCTTATGACAAAATCGGGTTGGAGGTCGTCCGGTGCTTGCTCTGGACTGGCAGTTGGCAAGTTGTCTGCCATTCGTCGTTTAATGGACAGCCGAAACGGCGTCCCTACTGTCTGATTCTGTGCGCTGTTACCTGTGTGAAAGAAAGATGCAGACGAGGTGGAGGGTTGAGCTGCTTCCTCAGGCTCTGTGTGGTGTTCAGAATTTATTTGATCATGTTCACCGGGATAAAAAGGGGGGGACCAGTGTAGCTGCTTACCCTTTACAGATTGGACAAAATTAAATATAGCAGCTAAATAGGCTGCTAGTCTGCTGTTGGTGTGGGATCTTCTCTTATCCCCGACAATGATTTGTGCGTAGAGGTGGTTATAGAGCCAATGTGTCCAGCTAACCGGACCTCCTTCTTCGGCATGCAATAGGGGGGAAAAATTTTCTTTCGACATTAAGTCGAATTTTACTAGTAAACAAAGCTTTTCTAAATACCATTTAAATTGTTCTCGTCGGTGATAGGTGGCGTTTTTCAACATGTAATACCGTCGGGGGCCTTCACAGTCGCCAAATTCCTTCTTCAGGTTCTCATTTGAACATTTAAGATATCGGGCACCATCATAGAGTGGTAGTTTAAATACGGCTGAGACGAGCTGGGGCGAAAATCGTACCTGATTGAGAATGAAGCCGCTGGTTTGTCGCATGCTATGTAATTGGTCCTCTGCATCGTCATTAGCAATCCACTGTTTCCACGGTAATTGGGCAAACTGGAGGAGCCCTATCTTTTGTAGCCAGTCTTCATTCTTTTGCGATTTGATGTCGAGCTCGATTTTAAATTCGGTGGAGAATTTATGCTGAGTCTTTTCTGATGCAGAAGTTACTGCGTCATCTGCTTCATCTTGTAGGGTAGTATCTGTTGTTGTTACCACATGGGTCTGTGTATGGGTGCGCTTTCTGAGTTGCCAACGGAGAATGTCAGATTCCGACATGCTTGGTTAAGGGTTGCTGAGAAGAATATGCTGGAAGTTGCTAACTGGTGCTGAATCTCGAAGAATGCTAATTTAGAAAGCTATACTCTGTAAACGCATTTTATAAACACCGGTGCTTGAACGGCCATTTGCTCTACTGATTGTATGTCAGTAGGACATGACTCTTCCCTTCCTTGATAATATTTGTATCAGAGTAAAAATCATTATGCCGCGTGTTATACTGTAGATTGATGCTAGACTGAACAAGACTTTTCATGTGCGAAAATGTCAGAAAACCAAAAGTTGATTATCATATTCATACATTATGAATTTGGATGGGCGAATATACTTATTCGTCGATGAGACCTTCGAGATACATACTCCTAGCCGATCTAAATGTTCGAGCTATCTTTTTCTTAAGAGTTTCTAATAGTTGTTTTAGCGTATCAGGCTCTAGAAGCTGCGCATCTATTCTAGCAGAGCTAAGTGCGATTGCTTCGGTGAGCACATTCTCGGCCTGGGTCTGCACAAAAGCTTCCTGTAGATAAAAATTGTTGGATAGTGCGGCGTCCCTGGAAGTCTTCATTTCGTCCAGTTTGGTCTTTAGCTCTGCAATATACTCCTTCTGGTTGCGCAGTTGGTTGTCTTGGCGTTCAAACTGCTGGGTTTGGAAATCAAGAGTTTTCTTAAATGCATCTCGTTCTCTGCGCGTCTTGTCGATATCCTTGAGGTATTGTCCTTCCCGTATCAGCTGGCGTTTTAGGATACTGTTAACTTCATTTGCGCATTCTTCGGCTCGCCGTAACTGTTCTTGGATTTGTTCGGTTTCTTTCTGTTGATCCTGATTCTTCTGGATGGACTCCTGTAATTGAGTCTTTGTCTCTACGATCAATTCTTCGAGAGAGGCGTTGATAGCTTCATTTTCGTGGAGGGTGGCCTTCAGGGCGTGGATTTCTTCATGCGCGGCGTGTAGGAGTCGATCTTTGGCTGCAAGTTGCTCAATGGCTGTATCTCGTTGCTCTACTAGGGTCTGTTCTGCCAAGAATTTGGCTTGGAGCTTTGCTAACTGCGTCTGGAGCTGATGGTTCTCAATCTTTGTGGCTTCGATTTCTTCCTGGAGGGGGTGATGTCAGCTTCCAGTACGTCAACCTTGTATTGATATTCGGCCTTCAGGTTGTCCGTGGCTTCCTTAAATTGTATGGGCAGTTGGTGTGATAACTGCATGAGGAACTGCCCCATGGAGGCTAGTTCCGAAAATACGGTGGGTGGTGGTGGTGGTTGATGAGGCTGAGAGGACGTATCGGTGAGTAGGTTTTGGGAGTTTGGCAGAGAGTAGTTAGGGGAGGAAGAGGAGGAGGGTGTAGGTTCAGGACCGGGTCGGCGGGATGGTTCCGGTGGGAGGTCGGGGTTGACAGGTGGGGTAGGCAGAGCAGAGTCAATTGTGGTTACCTTTGCAACGGTCTGTTGTTCGGCTTTTGTATGATTGATGGCCGCGATCAGTTCATCCAGTGCTTTTGTGGCGGTTTCCGGTTCGTCCTGTTGATGCTCAGATTCCTTTTCGGTGGACAGTATCTCTGTATCTGCTTGGTTTTGTTGGTCTTGTTGCTCTGTCGAAGTGTCGTTGTGTATTGAAGTGGCGGTGTCGTGGTAAGTTTCTTCTTGCTTATCTTCTTTGGCGTCGTGTTTCTTTCCGACGGATCCTTGGACTTCACTTTCTGAAGAGCTGATCCTGATTCGCTTCGTGCGGAAGAGTTGATTGATCTCTTCGTCGTCTTCTTCAGTTTCCTCGAGTGGTTGTGCTGATTCTTCGTGCCTAAGTGCTGGGCCTGTGGGTGGGGGTTGTGCGGCGAGAATGGTTGGGAAGAGGAAGGAGATGATGTGGGGAAGGCGAGAGCGCGGAGAGCTTCCCTTCTGGAGTTGTTTTACTATAGCGACGGATTCCTTATGGATTCGTTGGAAAAAATAAGAGGCAAAGTTGACAGGTTCGCGGGTGGCTAACTCTAGGGCGGAATAGAAGGGGCGAGAGATGCCGTAGGTTCGTTTTTGCAGGTTGAGGATTGCTACGAGGAACTGTAGGGCGGATCGTTCGGGTTCTGGGCGGCAGAGAATGGCATATTTGTTTGATGAGGAGCGGGGAAAGAGTTCGGTCATGCGAGCGATAGGGATGCTAGGACCATTTTCGCGTCCTTGCGGGGTGAGGCGATAGGCTGCAGCGAAGGCTTGGAAGGTGATGACGGTTCTATATGGGAGGCAAGGGAAGACCCACTGTCGTTCGGTGATGGGGAATTGGGCGATGGCGTGGATGATTTGTGCGGAGAAGGGATGGGCTTCCACTGAGTGCCAGGGCAACTTAGCGAAGTTGGACAATCCTCTGCAGCGCAGGTATTCGCCGACGTCTGTCGGGATACCATCACGGAAAGCAGCGTAGTTGGCTAGCGCTTCCATGGTGTTTACAAGCACACTTACAGGTAACACAGAAGACAAGGATAATACGTATAGTCTCGAGAACACAATAGTGTTTAGGCGCAATCGAGGGGGTTAAATAAGGAGAACACGGTGGGAGGGGGAAGGGGGGTGGGTATCATTGTGCGGTGCGGGAAAGGTACTGTTTGCATGCTGGCGTGTGTGCTTGAGTGACCGGTAGGGAGAGGCGGCTGGTAACATAAAGATTCGTACAAAACACTACTAAAAAAGGAGAAAAGAAAAAAGAAAAACGCAAAAATTTATACAAAATGCGGTTCGCCACCGAATAATTTAATGCGTACTAGTAGTGGGATAATACGGCCGCAGCTTCGACCCATTGATTACCTTTGGAAGTGGATTTCCGGTCAACGTAGTCAACCAAAAAGTTGCCGGACCGATTTGTTCTGAGATCTTGAAAGGGCCGAACCATCGTAGTTTGAATTTTCCTGCTGCTCTATCCGATTTTGCGTTATAGAAGAGTACAAGCTGGCCTACCGAAAAGATTGGAGTCTTCAAATATCGATCGTGTGTCTTGGCTTGCCTTAGTTGTACTTCGCGCATAGTTAAAAAACTGAGCCATCGGTGCTCATCAAGTTCTCTGAGTGCGTCCATTCTTGCTGTTAGTGAATATTCTGGTAGCATTTTCTGAGTGATTGCTACACGCAGACTTGGGATGACTAATTCCATGGGTGCTATTGCTTCTAAGCCATAAGCTAGTTTGAAAGGTGTCAAGCCTGTTGTTACCTTATATGTAGTCCGGTAAGCCCATAATACTGCAGGTAGTAGTTGATCCCATCTTTCCGGTGCTTCCATGATCAATTTTCGGAGGATATTCAAAAGTGATTTGTTTGTACTTTCGGCCAATCCATTGGCACGTGGATAATAAGGAGAGCTAAAATTATGTGTGACCTGGAATGATTGTGTAAGAGCCTTCATTAGATTGTTCACAAAGTGAGTGCCTTGATCTGAGACAATTTCCAGGGGTAAGCCAAATCGTGGGAAGACATCCGTGAGTAGACATTTTGCTACCGTGACCGCTGTAGCAGATCGTAAAGCCCATGCTTCTGCCCATCTTGTTGCATAGTCTGTACAGGTTAGTATGTATCTGTTGTTACTGAAGATTGCTAGGGGTGTGATTGGACCGATAAAATCTAATCCCCATTTCTGAAATGGTTCGAGTGGTAAGATGGGTTGCAGAGGAAAAAGATGCCTTTGCAAAGGCTGACCAGTTCTTTGACAAGTATCACATTGTTTAACAAACTGTGCGACATCTCTGTACATTGTTGGCCACCAGAGACCTCCTTGCAGAATTTTCCGTTGAGTTAAGTCTACTGCAAAATGGCCACCAGAAGGAATTGAGTGCGCCAAAGTGATAACTGAATTAACCTCATGAGGTGGAATACAGCGAAGTAAGATTCCGGTATGATCTGCATAATATAGTTCTCCTGCTACTAGCCGGAATCGGCAGCTAAAGACTGCCAATTTCCTTCGAACTGCCTTGGTCATCTCAGATGGGAAGCATCCTTCGGTGAGAAAAGTTAGAATCTGATCATAGTATGTAGATGGTGCTTGTAGGTTGGCCGTTTCCTCGGATAGTGGTTCAGCATTATAAATCGCAGGAGTCGTGTCATCTATGCCCACCGGAGCTTCACCGGAATCCAGGCGAGATAAGAAATCTGCTAAGGCATGTGCATTTCCGGGTCGGTGAATGACGTCATAGTCGAATTCTTGTAAAAGTAGCACCCATCGTGCTAACCGTCCTCCTAGATGCTGCTGTCTTACTAGATAAACAAGGGCAGCATGATCCACATGAAAGGTAAATTTCCGGCCTAATAAACAATGTCTGAACTTTTTGATTGAGTAAATCAATCCTAGGCATTCTCTTTCAGTAGTAGAGTAATTCTTTTCTGCCGGTGCAAGCCTTCTACTGGCGTAATAAACAGGGCGAAACCACTTATCTGTTTGCTGCATCAGAATACTGCCAATTGCAATATCTGAAGCGTCGACAAAAACATGGAATGGATTGTCCCAGTCCGGTGGTTGTAAAATTGGAGCTTGTGTCAAGAGATACTTGAGCCGATCAAATGTAGTTTGGCATTCTTCAGTCCATTCAAACTGTCAGGGAGTTTTTGTGATTAGCCTGTTTAATGGTACTGCTAGGTGGGCAAGCCATCGTAAGTGTCTGCCATGCCACCGTATTTGACCCATAAAACGCATTACTTCTTTTGGAGTTGCTGGTACCGGGGCTTCTAATATTGCCGAAATTTTATCTGGGTCTACTCGGTGTTGATATATTTAGGTAGTGATGTGTGTGAACACTCTAGGACCGCCGGGGCACTTTTTTCCCTCTTTAGGAGGTTTTTTTCCCCCGGCTTGTATATACGCCTATTGCCCTAATGGGCTACTTATCTTTGTACATTCTCTAGTAATACATTCAGTCTTGTGTGTTGTGCTCCAAGCTTCTTCCTCTTCCTTGTGCTGTTCGCGTGCTTTCGCAGACGTCTAACTCCAACAATTGGTATCAGAGCAGGTCGTTGATTCTTCTAGGGCGCCGTCGACACTCCTCCGTTTGCAGTCTCAGATTCGGACAAAATTTGGTGAGCATACTCAAGGTGTTTTCGAGATCAAAACTGCTTCGCTCTGTGGTGCCGAAATCGCGATCTGAGCTCGTTTCGGCCTCCGAACGCACTATCGCAGTGCTTGTGCAGGCTATTTCGTCCTTTTGTGCCAAAGGTATATACCAGTTTCTGTTCGCCAGTTTAAGTGTCTCGAAGTCTACTAAAGATCTAACAGAACTCGTCTGGGCAGCTCTGTTCAACTTTTTGAGATACAGTCAATTTTCTGCATCAAGGTATTTTAGTCACCGGCCATGGCTGAAAGCAGTGATGTATTCCGTATGTTGGCTGTTGAGGATAAGTTGGATGGTACCAACTACCCATTATGGGCTTATATGATGCGACATGTACTGGTTGCAAAAGGATTGTGGAACATTGTGCAGGGTGTTGAAAGACGTCCTGTTACACCTGTAACGACAGGTACTGCAAATACAGGTGTTGGAGCTGATGAAGATGGTGTCGAAGATGATATTCCGCAGATTCCTGTTCATGCTACTGTTTTTGTTGCACCTACTGCAGAGCAGATTCGTTGGGATGGCAGAGATGCCCAGGCACATGCATTGATAGCTTTGTCTGTCAAACGTGCCATTATTCCTCACATTCGCTCTTGTAGAACAGCAAAGGATGCTTGGGATACACTTACCACTTTGTACCAGGCTAGGAATGAGGCTCGTGTTGCTTACCTCCGAAAACAGTTGGAGAGTGAGCACATGAATGAAGGTGATTCGATGGACAGTTTTCTTACAAAGATCAAAGACCTGAAGGAACAATTGATTTCTACTGATGAGGTTATACCAGATAGCTCACTTGTGCAGACCGTTCTGAATGGCCTTCCTGATTCATATCAGAGTTTTGCCTCTACTCTTCGATTGATGATGAAAGGCAATCCGAATGCCTTGTCATTTGAGGAATTAGTCTCTGTTTTGTTGCAGGAAGATCAGTCCAGGCAGAACAGGTCCATTATGCGTGTTGCAGATCAAGCTTTCCTGGCTAGTCAGAAGGGCAAAGGAAAATGGAGCTCTTCTACTAGTAAGCAGAAATCTGCAAATGCTGCACAATCGAAGAACCAGGATAAAGATGAGAAGAAATCAGAAAAGCAGAAATTGTTCTGCAAGTACTGTAAAGGAAATGATCATATTATAAAGAACTGTCCAAAACTGGCTGCTAAAGAGGCAAAGAAGAAAGAGGCTGGAATGGTTGTTGCAGAGGCCTCTACACCTAAAACAGAGTCTGCAAATCTTGTGCAGGAAGAAGAATGGGCGTTTACTACTGTTTGCAGTTTTGACCCATCTTCTCATGATCAGTGCATGTCTGCAGTAGACTCAGATGTTTGGTACTTTGACAGTGGGGCAACCAAACATATTACCTCGCAGCGCAGTTTCTTCTCTTCACTCGAGCCTGCCCCTACAGGGAATACTGTCACATGCGCCAATAACTCCTCTTATCCTGTTATGGAAGTTGGTAAGATCATTCTGACTACTGCTGATGGTAGTTCTTTCACTTTGTCAGATGCTTTATTTGTGCCAGGGATCAAAAAGAACCTGCTATCAGTTTCTGCATTAGCCAAGATTGGCTTGGTTGTGAAATTCGTTGATGACAGGTGTACAGTCCATGATCTCTCAAATGGTGATGTGATTATTGCTTCTGGCATTTTATGTCGTGGGCTGTATAAGCTCATAGACTATGAAAAATCTGTGAATGATTCGGCATGTGCAGTTCATGATTCTCAGGCTATGTCAGATGCAAAGCTTTGGCATGCACGCTTTGGTCATCTGAATTTTGCTAGTTTGTTACGCCTGCAGAAATCTGAAATGGTGTCCTCTTTGCCCAAACTTGAGGCACCTGGAAAACATGTCTGTGAAGGCTGTATTTTGGGCAAAATGCAGCGTTCTTCCTTTCCAAAAGATGGTTCAGTTTGGGCTATGCAGAAATTGCAGCTTGTACATAGTGATGTCTGTGGTCCTATGCAGACACCCTCTTTTGGAAATTACCTTTACTTCGTGACTTTCATTGATGATTTTTCCAGGCATGCATGGGTATATCCACTCAAAGCAAAGTCCGAAGTGTTCATGTGCTTCAAACAGTTTTTGGTTTTGGCTGAAAATCTGTCAGCATGTAAAATGGGCACCCTCCGTTCTGATCGAGGGGGGGAATATATGTCTTCAGATTTTAATGCATTTCTGGCTGAACGTGGGATAAAACACCAGTGTACAGTGCCGTATACACCTCAACAGAATGGAGTTGCTGAACGAAAGAACAGGTCACTCATGGAAATGGCGAGGTGCATGGTCAAAAGTCAGGCTTTACCACATAGTTTCTGGCTTGAGGCTGTCATGTGTGCAGCATATGTACTGAACAGGTGTCCCACGAAAGCGTTGCAGTCTATCACTCCATATGAGGCTTGGCATGACCGCAAGCCATCTGTTGCTCATCTGCGTGTTTTTGGTTGTTTGGCATATGCATTAGTGCCTGAACAACATCGCAGAAAATTGGATGATAAGGCAGTAAAATGTATTTTTGTTGGGTACAGTTCTGAAAGTAAAGGCTATCGTCTGTATCATCCACAGACTAAACGCATTCTGGTTAGCCGTGATGTTGTCTTTGTGGAAGATGCTATTCAGCCATTGCTTTCATGTACTAAGGAGACATCTGTTAGCTCCAAAGACATGTATGATACTTTGATGCCTCTTTTTACAGGTGGACAGGCTAGCGCTGGTCCTAATGAGGCAACTTCTCAGCCTTTGCAGGTTTCATATGATGATGCAGATCATGCCATTTCTGATGCAGATTTACATGATGCACTTGTTGATGAGAGAGCTGATATTGAACAGGCAAAAACTATGCCAAAATGGCTGGTGCAGACTTTGCGTGACAGCAAATTAGATGCACCTTTGTCATATCGTACTCGTTCAGGCTCTCATAGTACCTCCTTTGCATCAGATTGCTATGCTATGGCTGCATCTAGTCTCTGTGATGAGAATGAGCCTGTTTCTTTTGATGAAGCATAAAATTCAGAAAATTGGATGGCTGCTATGCAATCTGAATATGATGCTATAATGAAGAATGGTACATGGTCTTTATGTGACTTGCCTCCTGGCAAGAAGGCCATTGGCACTAAGTGGGTATACAAGCTGAAGCGTAAACCTGATGGTACAGTTGACAGGTATAAGGCTAGGCTTGTTGCAAAGGGTTATGCGCAGGAAAGAGGCATTGATTTTGATGAGACCTTTGCACCTACATGCCGTATGACTACTGTTCGGAGCATTTGTGCAATTGCAGCCCATCATGGTTGGAATGTACATCAGTTGGACATTAAAACAGCATTTCTGAATGGTGACTTGCATGAAGAAGTGTATGTTTTTCAGCCCCGTGGCTTTGTGCAGAAAGGGCATGAAAACCAGGTGTGCAGGTTAAAGAAGGCGTTATATGGTTTAAAGCAAGCACCACGTGCTTGGTATGAGAAAATACATGCCTATCTGATTGCACATGGTTTTGAGAACAGTCCAACTGAAAGCACCTTATATGTTAAGCGTGCTAATGATGTGCTTTTGATCATTGTTGTCTATGTAGACGACATGCTGCTCACTGGTCCTCTTGAGAAGCATATTGCTGATTTCAAGGCTGATTTGCATGCCTCATTTGAGATGTCTGATTTGGGGCATTTGCATCACTATTTGGGCATTCAGTTTATGCAAGTTGATGGTGGAATGGCTTTGTGTCAAACGAAATATATTGACACATTATTGCAGCGTTTTGGCCTTGAAGACTGTAAGCCTATTGCCACTCCTATGGAGACAGGTTTACGATTGAGTCTTCATGATGCTGGAGATGCATTTGATGCTGTTCTCTATCAGCAGGCTGTTGGATGCTTGATTTACTCATGCATTACTCGGCCAGATATTCAGTTTGCTGTCTCACAGATGAGCAGGTTTATGCATTGCCCAGGAGTCACGCATTGGAAAGCGGTTAAGCGCATCTTTCGCTACTTGAGTGGTACTCGGCTACTTGGGTTGTTTTATCCCAAGGGGGGATCACTACCGCCAGATTTGCATGCTTTTTGTGACTCAGATTGGGCTGGTTGCTATGACACTCGTGTGTCCACCAGTGGTTTTTGCTTCATGCTTGGTAGCTCCTGTATATCTTGGTTGAGCAAGAAGCAGCCTACTGTGGCCACTTCCAGTTGTGAGGCTGAGTATAGGGCAGCTTTCACAGCGACTGTTGAGTGTGTGTGGCTCAGACGCCTTATGGCTGATTTGGGTGTTGGCCAGTCTTCTGCCACCACCATCTTCACTGACAGTCAGAGCGCATTGGCAGTTGCGAGGAACCCTGTGTTCCATGCTCGCACTAAGCACATTGAGGTGCATTATCACTATGTCAGGGAGAGGTTCTCTGCTGGGGAGATCAGCTTGGCATATGTGCCCACGCAGGAGAACATTGCAGACCTTTTCACGAAGGCTCTGCCTAGGGAGAAGTTTGAAGCTTTCCGCAAAGCTTTGGGCTTACTTCCTTTTGTGGAGTGATTTCCACACAGCTCGGCACTTCCTTATACATGAGTGCTAGCTCCTTGTTCACCGCATCACTCCCAGGGGGGATTTGTTGATATATTTAGGTAGTGATGTGTGTGAACACTCTAGGACCGCCGGGGCACTTTTTTCCCTCTTTAGGAGGTTTTTTTCCCCCGGCTTGTATATACGCCTATTGCCCTAATGGGCTACTTATCTTTGTACATTCTCTAGTAATACATTCAGTCTTGTGTGTTGTGCTCCAAGCTTCTTCCTCTTCCTTGTGCTGTTCGCGTGCTTCCGTAGACGTCTAACTCCAACACTCGGATACCTTGAGCAGATACAATATGCCCAAGTAGTTTGCCACATGAAACTGCAAACACGGATTTGTTTGGGTTAAGACAGAGTCTATATTCTCTACATTTCTGAAAACAACATCGTAAATGACTTAAATGTGCTATCATCTTCCCAAAAATCGAGAATTCGTCAAGATATACTTGCATGAATGAAGTAAGATAAGGAGAAAATATCTCCTGCATACATCGCTGAAATGTGCTTGGTGCATTTCTTAATCCGAACCACATTACGGTGCAGGCGAAGACACCCCAATTGGTAATGAAAGCAGTTTTTGGTATATCTTCTTCAGCCATTCTAACCTAATTGTAACCGCTGTATCCGTCTAAGAATGAATACATTTCGTGGCCTGCTACCCTATCAAGCATGGTATCCAAAAAAGGGATCGGGAAAGGATCTGGTACTGTTGCTGCGTTCAATTTCCGGTAATCTACACAGATTCGTAGTTGCTTATTTTTCTTTGGCACAATCACAATTGGTGAAATCCATTTAGCATGTTCTACTGGTACGATGAATCCTACTTTTAACAATCTGTCAAGTTTGTCTTTTACCTGAGAGGCATAATTGGGATTCATCCGATAGCTGGGCTGCCTATTTGGTTTAGCTTCAGGCTTCAGCATGACTCTGTGCTGATATATGCGCGGATCTAATCCTTTCATATCTTTGTAATCCCATGCAAAGACGTCTGAGAATTCGCGAAGGAGCTGAATCAAATTAGTCTGAAAGATTTCCGGTAAGTTTTGCTTTATTTTTACAGGTCGAGGATTATCCTTGTCTCCCAGATTGTACGTGATCAACTGGTCTTCAGGGACATAAAATTGTTGTGGGTTCTCTGTATCCTCTGTTGGCTTGAATAATGGTTGTAATTCAGTATCTGCTTGGTCAGACTGTTCGGTGATAGCTACTACTGCACAAACTGAAGTGTTCCAGTTATTAATGACAGACTGTAGATCAACAGTTCCTAGAGACATTAAATCGGCGTTATTTTTCAGAAATTTCTCTTCTTCATCATCTGATAGTCCATCTAACATATGAACTGGTTCAGCGAGATAAGGTCTGGCGTGAAGTTTGCAGGGTTGTATAGCATCTAGTTTTACTACATATTTACGATTGGCATCCTTGAAGGTGAGCTCTTGCGCAGACCAGTCCTGTATTACCTTTGCATGTTTCAGCCAAGGTCGGCCGAAAAGAAGGTTGTAATCCAAGGTGGATTCGGGTAGATCTAGTATAACAAAAGTCATTTTGAAAGTCGTACCTTGTAGAGTAATGGGTACATTCCGTACAAGTCCTACGGGATGGACTCTAGATTGATCTGCCATTCTGACGAAGAATTGAACTAGTTCGATTTCGGTCCAGCCTAGCTTTTTACATAATGCTACGGTTGCAATGTTTACGCCGGAGCCTCCGTCAATTAATACCTGCGTGATCTTCTGATTCTTATACCATACTGTAATCAAGGGCACTGCATGATCAACCGTAGAATCAGATTCTGGTTGAACTGCAGCGGTTGCTGGAATGCAAGAGGGTGCCGGGGTAAAATGTTGTTGAAACTGTTGCCGGATTCCAGGTACTAACGTCAAAAGTTGGCCGAGAGGTAGGGTGATAGATGCCTTGGATAAAATTTCCCAGGCCTGTTGAGATTGGTTATCCTGCTCTTTTGAACTTGAAGTTTCTGCTGTTGCTGAAGTATCTGCTGTTATGTCTTCTGCTGATGGTTGTTCTACTACTGCTTCTTTTTGTTGCATTCCTTCCTTTGCTGCCGAGGTTTGAGTCACCGGAATGGGTTCTGGGAACACTGGTGGTTCTGTAGCGGTCCAGTGACTAGCCTTGTTATACATCCTATGTTGTTCTCGTATCCCTGGTTCAAATACTTCTGTTGCTGGCTGCAGTTGTTTACCTGATCGGGTCTGGACTGTAGCAGTTTGTGTTTCTACCGGAGTAATTTGTACCATATTGGCCATTGGGTTTTGCCGCTCCTTCTTCCTTTGATCATACTCAGCTGCGTCTTTGCAATATCTTCTAATGTGTCCGAATTCACCACAAAAATGACAGCGTGGTGGTGGTAAATTGGGGTTTTCCGGTGGTGGTCCGTTCTGCCATCGGTTGGCATTATAATTGTTGTTCCTTTGTCCTCGGTAGTTCCGATATCCCTGTGGTTGATTGTTTCTCAGTTGCGGAGGTACATAGTGATTTGCTGCCTGCCCATGTTCTTGAATAACAGCATTGACTGTTGCTGTTCCCTGTATTCTAGCATTGTAGATACAATTTCCGGTGGAGTGTCCGGTAGTGTTGCAGATAGCGCAGAATGTTTGATTTAGCGCACAGTTAGCACTTGTATGTCCTGAATTTTTGCACGTGGTGCAGTATACTTGCATGGTTATATCTTCAGTCATATTTTTGGATATCCTTAACCATTCCAAGTCTTCTGAAAATCCACCAACCTTGGATTCCAGTTGCAAAGCCATGGCGATGACTGCATCTAATGTCATTGCTCCGACACATCTGATAATCATGATCTGCTTCAATTGCGGGTTTAAGCCATTGATAAACCACTGAGTGATGACGTCATCAAGTAGATTAGCATGTGCCTGTGGTATCTGCCGTAAATGTGTTCTGAAGAGAGTAGCGTATTCCTGGACAGTCTGATTTGCCTTCTGTCGGTTGCTCTATAGATACTCAAAGATTTCAGCAGGATTCTTCTTTAGTCTAAATCGTTGTAGAAAGGCATCTCGTACTGCATCATAGGTACCGAAATGATTAATGTCGTATTCCGTAAGCCATCTAGCCGCTTCATTGACCAACGTAGATTGAAAAACAATGGCTTTGTATGCCTGATCCGGTGGATGGTTGAGGACTGCATAACTGATCTCGAAAGTGCGTACGTGAGCATCCGGGTCAACATCTCCTGGGAATCCACCAAATTTCGTGTAGGTTACTCCTGTTGGAGGGAGCCTCGGTTGACCTAACTGTTGTTGTTGTTGTTGTCCGTTCATCGTGGGTGTCTCCGGTCCTGTATCTTGAGGTTGATTAGTTGAACTATCAGAATCTGGATCGCCGGACAGCGTGCCTTCTGGTGTGTTGTTTTTGCGCAGGATACTTCGGATCTCTGCTTTGAATAAGTCTCCTTCCTTTTGGATATCTAATATCCAAAATCTTTCTTCCAGACACGCGGGTCTGGCTGAGGATTCTGCAACAAATGTTAATCCTTGACCGCCAGTTGGTGTTTCTATCACCGGAATATCACCAGAATGAGCTAACAGTCTCCCAGACTGTAGCGGTTTTTCACTATTACTGATTTCTTTTCCTAGAGTTTGTCTAATCTCCAATGGTGCCTTGATAGATTCTAGAACTACTGTACTTTGGTTAGGCTGGGTCGAAGTGACACCAGTATGTACCAAAGGCGTTGATCGTTCCACCGGAATATGACCGGAATTAATTCTAGCGTCCTTAACTTGCTCGACCACTGAGTCTGGTCGCGTTATACCTTCTTCTTCTAGAGTTGTTTTTTGTACTTTTCTTGTTCCCGTTGTCTGGGTCCTAGGATACGTTACACCAGACCGAGTAACCGGCATGTATCATTGCCCAGTGATATTATCTGAGCAGTTTGCAACAATCTGGGTCTGTTGCTACTGTCAGTAAATCAAATATTACTGGATATTTGCTTCTTACAAACCGCTTAGCACTCTAATGCCACTTTCTCACAAGTAACTCGTATTTAAATACTACTTTACCGACTCGTATTTAAATACTACTTTACCGCAGAGATTGTTAAACAGTTGCCACTTTCCCAGAGACGGCGCCAAATGTTAAATGTAAAAATGGGTTATGGGTTAAACTGATACCGATTAAGCGTTACTTTACGTTCTATTCAAATGCTCCTCTTTCACTTGGTTCCAAATCCTTAACCGCAATCGTTCTCTTAGCCACGTGGGTTCTTGGGAGTGGTAGGGGTCTGTTAGACAGAGGCCCTGTACTATTTTCCCAACTTTTCACACACTCATAAATACTCCATCACGTCTTAGCTCAGTGGTTGATTCTGACTACTGACAACTATTCGGCATGCGGAAACTTAGGACTTCTGGACTGAATCTGCTATAGTAATGGAGCAGAGGTCCTGTTCTGACTTATAACTAATAGAATACTCAACTTCATTAATTGGATACTACTCAATATGCTGCTTCCGTGTGACAGATAGGTATACCGAACAATAATACAACAGACAACTATAATCGAGATTACGCAAACTTATCGTATACCGACTCAAGCAACAAGTTCCTACCATAGTTGATTCATCACAAACTTACCAATGCTTCTGTTCCCGTACAGACCTTTACCGAAACAAGTTCTTCCTAAGATCGGAATCCTCAGTGAACGCAGACTATTGTATCGAATCTGGTCACTTAACCGAAAAAAAATACTAAAATGCAAATGATTCACTTCGACCTTACACAGTCTCTCGTGGGATGATAAACCACACTATTTCGTGACGAAAAAGATCCAGAACCGAGATTCACAACACAAGACTACCGAATAGAACTCGGCACGACAGGAAGAATAGCAGAATAGTTAGATGCGAATAGAACAGAACAGAACTCAATATTCTCATCAACACCTCATACATGGTCTCAAACAAGATACTCGCAATTTCCCAAATGGAATCAGTAGAACAGACAGACAGAACACATACACACACAATGCTATACTTGCAATTTCCAAACACCTCGGTTCGAGACGTAATCAACCTACTCACTACAATACCCAACAGAAGCAGAGGCTCTTCCCAAAACTGCCGGTCTTTACCGCTTTCCTTTGTGCGCTTTAAATAGAAGTCTGCTACAATGTTTCCGTGAATCCACTTTTTACGGCACCTGTCCGGGTTCATCCGTCCTGGTTCGGCGGCCCTCTAACAATGTATATATGTGTGTATGCATGTGTATATATGTGTGTATGTGACTTTAGGTGTGTGTATGTATATGTGCCTGTATATGTGTACGTATGTACACATATACTTGTGTATGCATGTTTGTGTATGTATCATGTGATTGTATGTATGTGTGTGCATATGTGTATGTGTGTGTGTCTATGTGTGTTTATGTGTATATGTGTGTGTGTATCTACATGTGTGTATGTGTATGTGTCTATGTGTGTGTATGTATATGTGTGTGTATGTCTATGTGTGTGTATGTATATGTGTATGTGACTATATGTGTGTGTGTATGTGTGCATGCATGTGTGTATGTATGTATGTATGCATATGCATGTGTATACATGCATTTTTTATGCATGTGAGTGTATATGTGTGTGTTTATATGTGTATGTGTTTGTGTGTCTATGTGTGTATGTATATGTGTGTGTATGTGCATGTGTGTCTGTGTGTATATGTGTGTATATGTGTATGTGAGTCTATGTGTATCTCTCTCTCTAATAAAGAACAAAATAGTACATGCATGTAGATCACTCACATCAATGTAACTCCAGAAAAATCATCACACATGCACAATCTACATCGCCTCCCATCAAATAAGAAAACACCACCTAAAAGCTCTAGTAAAACAAAATGAAATCGAATTTAGGAAACCCTAAAACAATAAGGTATATATATATATATATATATATATATATATATATATATATATATATATATATATATATATATATATATATATATATATATATATATATATATATATATATATATATATATATATATATATATATATATATATACACACACACACACACACACACACACACACACACACATAGGGGGAGGAAGAGGGAGTGCATCCGTTACAAAGAAGCAACGGGGGGGGAGGGGGGGGGAGTGCAAATGAGATGGAGGAGAGGTATGTGCACATATTTGAGTGAAAAAATAGAGGATTCAGCTTTCGGGTTAAAAACAAGGGAGTCGGGGTTTCAACCGTTTAGTGAACATGACGCTGTAATACATGTCGGTATAATCAATGGTATAGTTATCAGAATAAGCATTGATATAGGCCTGCGCAATATCGATGTTTACACCAATGATTATATCGGCACTTATATCGGTGCATATTCCGACAACTATGTCAATGTTGAGTTTTTAACATTTTTCCAAGCATCTTGCAATGGTCATATCGACATAACGGATTACCATCGGTACGGCTAGTGTCGGTATGACCCTAATCTTTAGTTGTGGAAAAGGGGTGAAAAAGATTGAAGAAAGAAATTGTATGGAATTTTGGCTAACCTAAAAATAATTTCTTTGAGAATAATCATAAGTTTTGTTGATTTACAGGCAAAGCGGGGAAGAAGAGTATGTTGGGGATGTAAGGGTCATGTGACCTTACCCCCATATTCATATATATACATCATATATAGAGCATTGCCTCACGAGAGTTCATTATGTGGGTTTCGAGGCTCCCACGCATATCCGCGCGTCGTTCCTCTCTTCTCTCTCCCTCCATATCCTCCTTCCTCCTCTTCTTCTGCACACCAAAACCCTTCATTGGTATCAGAGCATGCTGAAGGCTAGTGTGCAAGAAGCTTCAATGGAAGCTTAGGTCAGAAGAGGTAGAAGTGCAGGTCGGCATCTCTTGACAGCAGTTCAGTATTTCGGCTGTAACTTGAGCTAGAAAACTCGGATTGATGCGTTTTAAAGTTTTGTGTGTAGCTAAGACAGAGAGCTACAACTTCACAGAAGGGTGCAGAACCTGGTTTGGAGTTTTAGACTGCCGAAAATTTGAAAAACGCAGAGAATTGTAGAAGGCGAATCTACATTGAGTAGGACAGTAGGTCGGTTTTTTTGTCATAACTTGAGTTCTCCAGCTCGGAATGTGATGATTCAACTTGCTGCTCGTAGCTTGGAGACATCATAATTGCTTGAGGCATTTTATGTCCTGAGCTTTATAAGCTCATAGATTATGCAAAATCTATGAATGGTTCAACATGTGCAGTTCAAGATTCTTAGGCTATGTGAGACGCAAAGCTTTGGCATGCACGCTTTTGTCATCTGAATTTCGCTAGTTTGCTATGCCTGTAGAAATCTAAAATGGTTTCCTCTTTGCCCAAACTTGAGGCACGCGGTAAACATGTATGTGAAGGCTATATTTTGGGCAAAATGCAACAATCCTGCTTCCCAAAAGATGGTTCAGTTTGAGCTACTAAGAAATTGTAGCTTGTTCATAGTGATGTCCGTGGTCCTATGCAAACACCTTGTTTTGGGAGCTATCTTTACTTCGTGACTTTCATCGATGATTTTTCCATGCATGCATGGGTATATCCATTGAAAGCAAAGTCCAAAGTGTTTATGTGCTTCAAAAATTTTCTTGTTTTGTGTGAAAATGTGTGAGCATGTAAAATGGGCACCCTCTATTGTGATCAAGGGGGGGAATATATGTCTTCTAATTTTGATGCATTTTTGACTGAGTGTGGGACAAAACATCAGTGTACATTGCTATGTACACCTCAACAGAATGGAAATGCTGAAAGGAAGAACAGATCACTCATGGCGATGGCAAGGTGTATGGTCAAGAGTCAGGCTTTACCACATAGTTTCTGGCTTGAGGCTGTTATGTGTGCAGCGTATGTACTTAACAGATGTCCCACTAAGGCATTGGAGTCTATCACTCCATATGAGGCTTGGCATGATGGTAAGCCATCTGTTGCTCACCTACGTGTTCTTGGTTGTCTGGCATATGCATTTGTGCCTGAACAACAACGCAAGAAACTGGATGATAAAGTTGTGAAATGTATTTTTGTTGGGTATAGTTCAGAAAGCAAAGGCTATCGCCTATATCATCTACAGACTAAATACACTTTGGTTAGCCGTGATGTTGTTTTTGTGGAAGTAGCTATTCAGCCATTACTTTCACATATGAAGGAGACATTAGTTAGCTCCAAAGACAATTATGACACTTTGCTGCCTCTTTTTACAGGTGGATAGTCTAGTGCCGGTCCTAATGAGGCAATGTCTCAACCTTTACAGGTTTCATTTGATGATACAAATCATTCTATTTTTGATACACATTTACATGATGCACTTGTTGATGAGAGAGCTGATATTAAGGAGATCAAAACTATGCCAAAATGGCTAGTGCAAGCTTTGCATGATAACAAATTAGATGCACCATTGTCATATATCACACTCATTCAGGCTCTCATAGTGCTTCTTTTGCATCAGATTGCTATGCTATGGCTACCTTGAGTCTTTTTCATGAGAATGAGCCAGTTTTTCTTGATGAAGCACAAAATAAAAAAAAATTGGATGGTTGCTATGCAATCAGAATATGATGCTATCATGAAAAAAGGTACTGAGCCTTTTGTGACTTGCCTCCTGGCGAGAAGGCTGTTGGCACTAAGTGGGTATACAAGCTGAAGCATAAGCCTGATGGAACAATTGATAGGTATACAGCTAGGCTTGTTGCAAAGGGTTATGCTTAGGAAATAGGCATTGATTTTGATGAGACCTTTGCTCATACATGCCAAATGACTACTATTTATAGCATATGTGTACTTGTAGCTCATCATGGTTGGAATGTACATCAGTTGGACATTAAAATTTCATTTCTGAATGGTGACTTGCATGAAGAAGTGTACATTTTTCAACCCCTTGGCTTTGTGCAAAAAGGGCATGAAAACCAACCGTGTAGGTTGAAAAAGGCATTATATGGTTTGAAGAAAGCACCATATGCTTGGTATGAAAAAATACATGCTTACCTCATTGCACATGGTTTTGAGAACAGTCCAACTGAGAGCACCTTATATGTTAAGCATGCAAACGATGTGCTTCTGATCATTGTTGTCTATGATGATGACATGCTTCTCACTGGACCTCATGAAAAGCATATTGCTGATTTTAAGGCTGATTTGCATGCTTCATTTGAGATGTTAGATTTGGTGCATTTGCATCATTATTTGGGCATTCAATTTATGCAAGTTGATGGTAGAATAAATTTGTTTCAAACAAAATATATTGAAACATTATTGATGCATTTTGGCCTTGAAGACTATAAACCTATGGCCACTACTATGGAGACATGTTTACACTTGAGTCTTCATGATGCTAGAGGTGCATTTGATGTTGTTCTCTATCAACAGGCTGTTGGATGCTTGATTTATTTATGCATTAATTGGCTAGGTATTCAGTTTATTTTCTCACATAATGAGCAAGTTTATGCATTGCCCAAGTGTGAGGCATTGGCCAACACTTAAGTGCATCTTTTGCTACTTGAGTGGTACTCGGCTATTTGGATTGTTTTATCCCAAGGGGGATCACTACCGTCAGATTTACATGCTTTTTTTGACTGTGACTGGGCTGGTTGCTATGACACGTGTGTCCACTAGTGGATATTACTTCATGCTTGGTAGCTCATGTATATCATGGTTGAGCAAGAAGTAGCCTACTCGGGCCACTTCCAATTGTGAAGCTAAGTATAGGGAAGCTTTCATAATGACTATTGAGTGTGTGTGGCTTAGATGCCTTATGGATGATTTGGGCGTTGGTCAATCTTCTCCCACCACCAACTTCATTGACAATCAGAGTGCATTGGCAGTTGCGAGGAACCCTGTACTCCATGCTCGTACTAAGCACATTGGGATGCACTATCATTATGTCAAGGAGAGCTTTTTTGCTAGAGAGATCAGTATGGCATATGTGGCCACACAAGAGAACATTGCAAACCTTTTCACAACGGCTCTACCTAGGGAGAAATTTGAAGCTTTCCACAAAGCTTTGGGCTTACTTCCTTGTGTGAATTGATTCCACATAGCTTTGCACTTCCTTATAAAGGAGTACAAATTCCTCATTCACTAGATCACTCCCAGGGACGACTTGTTGATATATTTAGGTAGTGATGTGTGTGAACACACTAGGACCATGGGGGCACAGTTTTTCCTCTTTAGGAGTTTTTTCCCCCGACTTGTATATATGCCTATAAACCTAACGGGTAACTTATCTTTGTACATTCTTTTGGTAATACATTCAGTATTGTGTGTTGTGCTCCAAGCTTCTTCTTCTTCCTTGTGCTGTTTGCATGCTTGCACATACCTCAAACTCCAACAAGAAGACAAAAATCCTATTATGATCTCCATATAAAGAAGAAAGATTTTTACGAGGGAGATTTAGTTTTAGCCTACACATTGAAGGAGCATAGAAAAAAATTAGAGAAAAGAGGACATGATCCATACATCCTTCATACGGTTATTCCAAATGGTTTGTTCAATTGGAAAACATGGATGGAGACGTGATGCCAAACTATGTGAGTGGATGCAGAATCAAAAGATACATGGAACATCTAATATTAAAAGCTTGGAGAAGATTAAAACGATCACGAATGAGGGAAGAAAAAAAGATAAGAAGCTCAGGAAGAGGCTAAAGAAAGGATTACAAATAATGAAGAAATAAGGGGCTTGATAAGTTGTGAAATAGAACAAGAGAAAACTAGAAATCACTTACCATTAGTAGAACTGTATTTCCAAGGAACAAACATTAGGGTTTTATTGGATGTTGTTCCCCATTTAAGCCTAATTATCTTTAGTATTTTGAGTCAACTTAAGGAGAACAAGCACAATAACAAGACAGACATTAGAGCAATCAATGAACAAACTCTTTTTTCATTATCAACAGTAAACACTCACTTGAGGATAGGACATGAAGAGACTTCAATTGAGTGTGAAGAGTGGTCTAAGAGATTAATGCTTAAAAACTTAATCTTAGGTCAAGAATGGATGAAAAATATAAAGTGACTTTAGATTTTGAGACGCAATTGATAAATTTAACAGTGAGAGATAAATCCATGGGAATTTTTTTTTGTACATGATAATGTGTAGGAATTAGACACAAAGATATAAAGTGGACACGGAGACATTCAAATTCTGAATAGAAGAAAACTTACAATCATGTGAAGGATCTAAAGAGGAGAATCAAGCCCAAACACATCAAAAGAAAATCAAGGAATACAATACAACTAAAGAACAGATCCAAAGAAAGCAAAAACATAGAAAATCAATCAAAACCTAAGACAAATCTAGAAACAAAAGATAAAGGAGCATTTTTAGGAAAGAAACTTATCAAGATGAATAAAATTTGGAGACCAAAGCAGCAAACAACATGGGAGTTTCAAATATTTTCAGAAAAGAAGAGGGAGAAGGAACAAGAAGAAGCATCCAAAATCAAGCAAAGCAAAAGGAGATGGTACAAGAAGAAGAAATCAGAGGAAGAAATTCAGATTGAAATTCAACTGTCAAAGAAAGCGCTTTTAACATGTGTAAACGTGTTAGGAGGGGGAGACAAATAGGAAATCCTCGTTATTATTGATTCAAAGAAACATGAAAGAAATTATTTGAAAAAAATATGAAAATTATATATAAAAATCATAGAAAAAGTATAAAAGAAACAAAAAAGAAAAAATATATACATATAGAAGTTCTTAATATTTTATTTAAGAAGGAAGCAAAGAATAGGAGGAGTGTGTCAGTTGTTTGTATTTTATTTTCATTTTATCATACTTCTTTTATTTTCCTAATTATTATTGTTTTCCAAATTTTCTCATAAGAAAAACCTTTCTTGAATGTGATGGGTGCATAAAGAGTCATTGTGGAATGGAGTGATGAGAGCATGTGATTCTTGGGTGTGTGTAGAAGTGTGAGAGGCACACAAGAAGCACACATAAGGAGCAAAAATGCAGCAAGACACATGGAGAAGACAGATCAAGCACAATTTTCCTTCAAAGTGTCCTTTTTCTACTTTTTCTTCTCTTACTTTTCAGCACCCACCTACTTTTCAATGCCCACCTACTTTTCGATGCCCACCTCAATCCAATTTCTCTCCAATTTCTCTCCACGACAACCCACTTACAACTACCAAACCTCCAACCCTTCACATTACGATGATGGATGCTCAACAAAAGAGGCCCATATCACTTGCTAGCATTGTGGTGAGTTTGGTCATACTAAAGCTAAATGTAGGTTCTGAACTAAAAACATGAAGCTTGTGAGAGCTCAAGTACACAACATGGAGGTGGTTCCTGATGACATTCAACCTGATTGGACTGAAGAAGCACTGGAAAAAGATCTAAGTACCTTGGCTAACTCAATTTCTATTCATTATTTGCTTTGCATGCAAGGTACTATTAATGGTAAAGTTGTTAATATTTTGCATGATGATGGTAGTTTGCATGTTTTTATTTCTTGTACACTAGTACAAGATCTCCAATTAAACCCACTTCTTTATATGCATAAAGTTAAGGTTGCATTTCAAGGAAATATAGATATAATGTTAGAAGTGAAGCACATAATGTTCAGATTTGTATAGGTCCATACATAGATGCATGCACATTTTTAATTGCTCCTTTGCAGTCCTATGATGTTATACTTGGTATGCCTTTTCATCATCATTATAATCCATGCATTGATTATCATACTCACACAATGAGTTTTAAGTTTAACAATCAAGATATTTCTTTGTCTGCGATGCATGACTTCTGTTGGTATTCTAAGGTCTGAATACCAAATGTTGGAAGTGGAGTGAGCCACAATAAAATCATAGGTTTATAGAATCTTCCAACAGATGAACCTTAACATATATAATGGTAAGCTATGAGGCTCACCTACACTATCTATATTCAAATGTCAAATTACAATGTGTGTATATGATACAAACTAACAATATCTATATCTATGCAGAAATATGAACTAGATACAAGAGATTGTGTGCCTGAGGTATGAAGAGTGTGTGTGTGAGAATGTGGAGAATAAGAACAATTTAGAACTATTTTACAGATCCACCTAAATAAGAAATGAGTGACCTAGCAAGTAAGGATGGAGATAGACTTGCTACTCACAATAAATCAACAATGGATGTTCATGGTAAGTTGACATAATCTCCTCTAGATAATCACCAAGACATAGACCAAAAATCCTCCAAGAGTGTGAGAACTCCTCCAAGATGGCCTCCAATATCTCCTCCTAGCTTGAGAAGATTGATCACCTCCAAAGAGAATAGCTAGAGATTGCTCCTTGAGTTGATGTTGAACAAAGAGCCAAAGCCCTCCTTATATATTATTCTAATTTGCCCACAATGAGACTTCCAAAAGAAAAAGCATGATCAGTATCAACTTTGAGAAACAACAATCCTAATGAAAAAGCAAATCAATTCTTTATTTTCTACGAACAATTGATTTCCAAAACGTTCTAACATACTATTGCCTGTGGAGATTAAACCCAGATGCTTTGACATTGCTTTTGAGTTGATTCTCCTAGACCAAGGTGCCCACACCATTTGTTGCCAAGTATTATTAGAGCACCCGCAACATAATATGACTCCATTATAATGTATTGAGAGTGATTTGAAGAGTACATATTGTTACATTGTTTCCAACAATCCCCTCTTAAATGTCAAAATGGGATAGGGTTCAATAACCTACAAAATTTCTAATGTTTGCAAATATCTCTTAGGTGATTACTACTGAATCTTGAGCTGACTATGTCTGAACCTATATAATTGAGAAACTAAAAACTGAATTTTCGAACGTGAATTATATAGATATATCAAGCAACATATTGCTTGACTATATAATGTAGCACCAAATGGTTCTGAATCTGATACTGACTGTAATGACACATTGACATCCATAAGTGTCTGCATAGGCTTAGAACCTATCATCTCAAACCTTTCCAACAATTTCTCAATGTATGGTATCCTTTCTGGTTCTTTAGTATCTCTTTCTTTTGAAACTCTAGAACCTTCTCCAACCTCATAAGTTGAAACTTCAAGAGGCTCTAATGATGGACTAGGTATTGATGTAGGTAATGAAATTCTCTCTTCACTTGTATGTCTTAGGTTTTGATTAGGTTCATCACCCCCATTGTATGATTGAATGTAACCATCCAAATTCCTTTTGAAAAGTGCATAGTCATCTACCTTTATGAAATTTGGAACCTCTTCCTTCTTATCATAAATCTGACTTTCTGCAATATATGCATTATGTGAGAGTAGGATATCACCTATATCTAGGACATAGAATCTGTAACCTTTGCTTTCAATTGCATAACCAATAGAGACAACTTTAATGGATTTTAGATCTAGCTTACCACGATCCTTCTTTTCAATGTGAACATAACCTGGGGAACCAAAAACTTTGAAGTAATTCACATTGGGTTTTTTCTCATAATATGCTTCGTAAGGTGTGATGACCTTTAAAGATTTTGTGGAAGATCTATTTAAAATGTGATTAGCTGTATGTACTGCATCAAACCAAAACTTGGGAGAAAGATTTTTGGATGACATCATACTATCAATCATCTCAAAAAGTATCCTATTCTTTCTCATTGCAACACCATTCTGTTCTGGCATATAAGAAATAGTGAGTTGATGAGAGATACCTTTGTCTTCAAGAGAAGACTTAAAGTCTTTGGACATGTACTCTCCTCCTCTATCACTTCTCAAAATTTGGATCTTTTATTGACTTTCATTTTCAACCATAGCTCAGAACTTCTTAAAATTAGGAAAAACCTCCGACTTCACCCTAAGATCGTAAATCCATGAATATCTTGAGAAATAATCAATGAACATAACAAAGTACCTGAAACCTTGAATAGAATATGTTCTCATTAGACCATTCACATCTGAATGTATGATCTCTAACTTCCTTGTGGCTGTGATGTATCCATGCTTCTTGAAAGGTATTTTGTGAAGTTTTCCTTCAAGACATCCTTCACATGGCTCTGCATCATCTAGCAAAGCAAAAGTAGGAAAAATCTC
Source organism: Ceratopteris richardii (assembly GCA_020310875.1). Lineage (NCBI taxonomy): Eukaryota > Viridiplantae > Streptophyta > Polypodiopsida > Polypodiales > Pteridaceae > Ceratopteris > Ceratopteris richardii. The sequence goes on along the minus strand of CM035418.1, from coordinate 168,003,687 downwards.
CACCATACTTTGATCTTTGATATTCTTAAGAGCTCTGTAATTGATATGACCAAATCTAGCATGCCATAACTGATGGAGAGTGTTAATCTGCAAAAGAACAAGCTATCCTTGATGTTAGATCACCTCTATATCAAGAATAACTTTAAACTCCAACCAATTTTGGAAGACAGAAGAAAGTCATTTCATAGAAAAGTCTACTGCACATTATTGACTCATTGATTGATCATTTGTGTAAGGTTTCTGATGAAACTTTGTAGCATGTGTTGTCTAGAGTTTGGGCACCTCCTCCAAGTTAAAACACATCAAAAGCTTAAGTAGATTATGAGAAATGTTTCAAACAATCTACCTATGTCTGAAACTGCCTTCTTGTAGAGTCGACTTTGACACCTGCAACCTCTAACACATGGTTCTCCCAAACTAAAATCTGTTTAAGTGAATGCTTTTAGCCATAGATGGCTTACCTTCCAAATTAGATTTTGACTCCTCGTTTGTGCAAAACTTTACACTGTGCACTGATAACTGACCATTTCTTTGACCATCGAAATTGCGCCTGTTTAGAAGACACTCAATACTTTCTCACATATGAATGACCCTACACAAAATTCTCTCAGCCTGTTTGCAATTGGACTCTCAAACTTTAACCATAGATAGATTAACTATGGAATTAGATGTGTACAAAAGGATTTCTGATAAAATCAAACATAGAAGGAGAACTAGAGAAATGATCGACGCGCAATTCTCTGAACATTCTTTCTATTCAACTTTTCATACATCTGATGGATGATACTTTCACTACACATCATCTATTCATCTATATTTCATCTCTCTCTCTCTCTCTCTTAATATGATCATATACTCGTATATATATATATATATACATATGAGTGTTGATTCATCATTACTTCAAGTATATTGAAGTATTTACAAAACTAATGTACATATGTTTGAAGAACTTTGCTTCCTGAATCTTCACTTTACTTCATGAAGTTGAACTTCAATCTTTTTTTCATATCTTCACTTCTAGACTTCATATAATCACCAATTGTTGATTGTCCTGCTCCAACAGCTCCCCCTCAATCATCAATTGTGATTACTTGCATCTTCTTTATTCCTACTATATCTTCAAACCTCTACAACTTTTGTCCATCCAAGCTTTTTGTCATCATATCTGCAAGTTGATCTTTTGTAGGAGTATGCATAACTTCTATTTCTTTATCAACAACCTTCTCTCTCAAAAAATGATACTAAATCTCAATATTTTTAGTTCTAGCATGGAATACACGATTTGCTGCCAAATATAAAGAACTCATATTGTCTCCACAAATGATAGGAGTACTCTGAACAATATCAAAACTCTTCATAAGAGTCTTTAACCATATTACTTCCTTTGCAACTTCTACCATGCCTTTGTATTCTGCTTCTATAGATGATAAAGCAACTGTATGTTGCTTCTTAGAGCACCAAGAAATTAGCTTGTCTCCCACATAACACAAATATCCATGTGTTGATCTTCTATCATCAGAATTACCTGCCCAATCTGCATCACTATATATCTTGACTCTTGTATCTGAAGTAAATCCATAATACAGACCTTCTTTAAGTGTGCCCTTGATGTACCTAAGTACTCTTTGTCCTGCAATCCAATGTTCCTTTCTAGGACAATGCATGAATTGAGATAGAACTCCAACTGCATATGATAAATCAAGTCTTGTTAATGTAGCATAAATCAGGCTACCCACCAAACTCTGATAGAGCTTCATATCTTTGAATTCTTCTCCTCCATATCTACTCAATCTATGATTCACTTCCATTGGAGTTGGTGCTATCCTGCAATCTTCCATTTTAAATTTGATAAGCAAATTTTTCAGATACCTTTCTTGAGTTACATATACTCCATGTTGAGTATATGAAATCTCCATTCCCAAAAAGAATGACAAATTTCCCAAATCACTGATTTTGAACTCTTTCTTCATCTGCTTCTTATTCATATGGATACCTTTGTAATCTGTTCCTGTAAGTATTATTTCATCAACATAAATACAAACATAAATAAATCCATCCGCACTTGCTTTAACTAGCAAGCTACTATCTGCCTTTGATGCTTGAAATCCAAGTTCCTTTAAGAACTTTACAAGCCTATAATTCCATGCCCTTGGGGCCTGCTTCAACCCATACAAAGCTCTCTTGAGCTTACACACATAATTTGGATACACTTGATCTTTGAAACCATCTGGTTGTTCCATATAAACTTCATCTGAAATATAACCATTCAAAAAAGCATTCTTCACATCTAATTGAGACAATTTCCAACCTTTGCAAGCAACAATTGCTATGAGAGTCCTTATGGTTGTCATCTTTGCAACAGGACTATAAGTTTCATCATAGTCCACACCATATGTCTGTGCATATCTCTTTACAACAAGCCTGGCTTTGTACCTAGATATACTTCCATCTGCAAACCTTTTTGTTTTATAGACCCATTTACACCCAATGATCTTCTGACTATTTGGTTTAGGAACCAAATCCCAAGTCTCATTTTCCATCAATGCATCATATTCCTCCTGCATAGCCTTTTCCCAATTCTTCTTCCCTTTGGCTTCATCATATGTGGATGGATCTTCTTCTGCTTTTAACATGTAAGCATAATCTTTAGTAGTCAAGAATGAAGTATCATAGCTATACCTTGTAGGTTGCCATTTGTGCCTAGATGACCTTCTGAGTTCTCCACTTCTTGAAGTTTCTGGTTCATCACATTCTGGATCAAACCTTGGCACTTCTTCAACTTCAACCTGTACTTCATTGTTCTCCTCTTCATCAAATATCTGAACCTTTGATTTACCTTTCTTTTAATTCACAACTTCTTCAACGTCTGCATAAACATTAAGTGTACCTGCATACCAAGTACCTTGCTCATCAAATGTAACATCCTTAGACACAAGGAATTGCTTTGTGGATTGACTCCACAACCTATAACCCATCTACTTGTCATCATAGCCAATGAATACATACTTCTCTGCTTTAGGTTCCAATTTATGCCTCAATTGAGATGGCACATATGCATATGCCAAGCATCCGAATATTTTACAATGATCCAAGGTAGTTCTCTTACCCCACCAAGCTTCATATGGTGTCATACCCTGCAAAGCTTTACATGGTAACCTATTGACCAAATATGTGGCTGTATTTATAGCCTCAGCCCACAAATAATTTGGGCAATTTTCTCCTTCATCATGGATCTTGCAAACTCAACAAGAGTTCTATTTCTTCTCTCTGCTACACCATTTTGTTGAGGAGAGTATCTGCAAGTAACCTCTCTCTTTATACCTGCATTCCACAAATAATCACTGAACTCATTAGAAAAATACTCTCCCCCTCCATCTGACCTTGGTCTCTTTAACTTTTGACCTGTAATTCTTTCTGCATATGCATCATAGTGTTTGAATGTATTAAACACTTCTGAGTTGTCTTTGATCACATAGATTGTGATCCACTTGGTAGCATCATCAACATATATGACATAATATCATGAACCATTTATATTGAAATCTCTTGAAGGACCCCACACGTCTGTATGTACCAATTCAAGCCTTTCTGAATACATAAAACCATGCTTATTATATGGTTGCTTATGAGCCTTACCTAACTGACATGCTTCACATCTGTATGTCATGTGTTGACGTGCAACATTAGGCAATCCAAGCACTGAACCATTGTTAGCCATTTCTTTGATACCTCTTTCATTAAAGTGTCCAAGTCTTTTATGCCAAAGATCCAATTCAGACACCTTTTGCTCTCCTCATGTGAACATAGCATGTCCAATATTACCTTGTATCTTTAATGTGAAGAGACTTCCTTCCTTCTTCCCTGTAACAATTTGTTTATACCCTTGATTAGGGTCTTCAACATAAACTCCATCATTAGTGAACCTTACCTCATATCCTTTTTCCACAATTTGTCCTACACTAATCTAGTTCTTTGGAATTGTAGGAACATACAGAACATTACTCAAGAGAGTACTTCCATCTTTGGCTTTAACTGAACCAATTGACTTTACTTTGTGCTTTGTATTATCACCTGTTTGAACTGTGTGATTAATTGCCTTATGATCTAGATTAGTCATCAAAGCAATATTTCCACTCAGATGATTGCGACATCCTGAGTCAATATAAAATACTCTCATGTCTTCATGTGAGGCTTCACATGTTGCATTCATAATAAGAGTTGAATCTTCTTTCTGATCTGATGCATAATTATAGTAGGTGTTATTGTAGGATTGATTTTGGAAGTTTCTTCCTCCACTTCTTCCAAAAGAATTCCTACCACCTCTACCTCTGAAGTTTCCTCTCTGATATCTGCCACCTCTTCCTCTTTGATTAAAGTTCTGATTAAAATTACCATTGCTTTGATTATTATGCCAACAATCATGAGATAGATGATTGGTCTTACCACATATCCAACAAGCTCTGACATTATCTTTGTTATTTCTGCCTCTTCCTCTACTTCTGCCACTTCTTCTTCCTCTTAGGAAGTTTGCTTGACTTGGAGTACCTTCATCTTCAACTGATTGTTGCTTTCCTTTGCTAGCTTTCTTCTTGTCTTTAGAATACATTGCATGACCTGCACTCTTATCAACATCTCCTTTGATATCATTCTCAAAAGTTAGCATATGTCCTAACAATTGATTCAAATCAAGAGAGAAATGATCTAATGAAATTTCTGTAGACAAAATAAAAGGCTTCCACTTCTCATCTCCTCTTAGCCCTATGAGAATTTGTCTTACCAACTTATCTTCTTCAATATCTTCATCAACTGCACCTAAAGAATCAACAATGTCTTTCATCTTTGTCACATAATCAGATATTGATTGTGAAGCCTTCTTCTTAAATGTAGTAAACTCTGCCCATAATGAAGCTTTCCTTGATTTGGTTGTATTCTGAAAATGCTCTTCCAAAGCATTCCATATGTCACTTGCACTTTCAAGTCCTCTGATATGAGGAAGCAAATAATCATTTACTGCCATGCTATCCTTGATGTTAGATCACCTCTATATCAAGAATAACTTTAAACTCCAACCAATTTTGGAAGACAAGCACCAAACTGTCAAGATTTTAACTAACTGTGAAGAAAGTCATTTCACAGAAAAGTCTGCTGCACATTATTGACTCATTGATTGATCATTTGTGTAAATTTTCTAATGAAACTTTGTAGGATGTGTCGCCTAGAGTTTCTGCACCTCCTCCAAGTAAAAACACTTCAAAAGCTTAAGTAGTTTATGAGAAATGTTTCAAACAATCTACCTATGTCTGAAACTGCCTTCTTGTAGAGTCGACTTTGACACCTGCAACTTCTAACACATGGTTCTCCCTCGTAAAATCCGCTTAAGTGAATGCTTTTAGCCATAGATGGCTTACCTTCCAACTTAGATTTTGACTCCTCATTTGTGCAAAACTTTACACTGTGCACTGAGAACTAACCATTTCTTTGACCATCGAAATTGCACATGTTCAGAAGACACTCAATACTTTCTCACATATGAATGTTCCTACACAAAATTCTATCAGCCTGTTTGCAATTGGACTCTCAAACTTTAACCATAGATAGATTAAATATGGAATTAGATGTGTACAAAAGGATTTCTGATAAAATCAAACACAAGCAGGACTCGATCGAGCGCTCTTCCGTGCCCGAGAGAGATCCACCGCGGGGTGGAGTAAATGGCCAACTCGTCAGGCTCATGACCTGAAGACTGCGGGTTCGAACCCTGCCCCTACCCAATAGGAGCGGAGCTAATACCGTTAAGGTATAGTATTAGCTTCATCGTGTTGTAAACAAAGGATTTTGTATCAGGCTATGAAGCGGATTAGATAAAAGACAAATAAGAACCCACTGTCTGTTCTGTGACAGGCAGTGCGTGGGGTAACTCCCGATGTAGTCACGCAAAAAGAAGGAGAACTAGAGAAAAGATCGACGCGCAATTCTCTGAACATTCTTTCTATTCAACTTTTCATACATCTGATGGATGATACTTTCACTACACATCATCTATTCATCTATATTTCATCTCTCTCTCTCTCTCTTAATACGATCATATACTCGTATATATATATACATATGAGTGTTGATTCATCATTACTTCAAGTATATTGAAGTATTTACAAAACCAATGTACATATGTTTGAAGAACTTTGCTTCCTGAATCTTCACTTTACTTCATGAAGTTGAACTTCAATCTTTTCTTCATATCTTCACTTCTAGACTTCATATAATCACCAATTGTTGATTGTCATGGTCCAACAATAACTTCATGTTGTCCGTAGGTATAGTAGACCTAACAACATTAGCATGAATAATTTTGGATAACACAAACATGCCACTTCTTTTTTCACGTTGAAGTAGACAATGCTCCTCAATAGGTGAGAGGATCTAACATGAATCTTTTGTTAAACCAACTTTATAACCATCTGACAAGAAAGTAGAGATGGAACGCAAATTCTTCTTAATGTCTACAACATAAAGAACATTAGAAATTGTGAAATTTTCACCTACTCTAGACTTTAGGTTCACTTCTTTTACACCAAAATATCTAGATCATGACCATTTGCAATGGTCATTCTTCTATTTGAAGAGTTAGAAAGGGAAGAAAATACCTTTCTACAACATTTCATATGCTTAGTAGCTCCATAATATAAAATCCAAGGATTATCTAAGATTGCATTCAATCTTGCTTGATCAAAAGCTAATTCTTCAATAGTAGCACATGCATATGAATCCACCTTTCAAGATTTAGGTTTTGGATCATCTTGAACACTATTACCTGTGCTTTCTTCTTCTCATTAGAAATCCTTGCTTCACATTTTGCTATGTAATGAATTGGGTATAATAATGGTATACTCCTGTCTTTGAATCAGATGTAGTTGAAGAAAAGTCTTTGGGTGTAGAGGAAGTATTAGGAGAAAGGCTGGAAGACTTAGGATGAGAAGACTTAATTTCCTTCTTGGATTGTTGACTCTTCTTCTCCTTCTTTATCTCCATCTTCTTCTTACCCATAGCTTCGTCATTTTCTTCCATACCCTTTTGTTGATCTTCATCCATAACTTCATCTAAAATGTTGACTCCAACATTGAGTAATTGATCTCGATAATCTTTGAGCTTTAAAATATGTGTCTAAACTAATTCATCAACTTTCATCCTTGTGTTGGCTAGTTGTCTCCTTAGATGAGATTTCCTAGCAAGGTTTGTGCTCTGATAGAAATTCTCTAACTACAACCAAGCCTGACGAGAGGTTCTGCATGACCTCATCTCGGGTCTAATATGCCTCTTGACTCTGTTGGAGAATTCCTCTCCTATTCGCAGCGGAAAGTGTAGAAGACCTTCTCAAGGTTAAGATTTTTACTAGTAGCTGAACATTCAAATGAAAATTGGTATCAATTAAAAAATGCAATGAACTTGAACTTCGATCACTCAAACAAGACACTTATAGCTTTCATATGAGCTATCAAACACTCAATTTGGAGTAGTTTTGGTTTGGCACATCTTTGCCTCAAAATAGGCTGCTTGTTCACTCAGTTAGGCTGAAAATTGGACTTCACTAAAAACTGAATAACTCATAGAGCATAAAGAATTTGATAAAACTGTTCTAGATAGAGGAAGTACACACAGAGCTTTCCAAGAATGTTTAACTAAAAACAATAACTTTTAGAGCTTTCCAATGAATGTTTAAGCTCTAAAAATGGATACATACATTGAGAGATATGACTCTCACAAGTAGGCTACCCATAAATTGGTATGCGGCTGGACATAGTCTATGAGAGTGAAGAGAACAAAATGACTCAAACCAAATGAACTACTTACAAGGGGACTTCCACGCCTTCTTCCTCTATTCTTGAGTGTCCTCCCTTGCCTCTTTTATAGATAAGTGACCAAAAACTCTCATGATGAGTTTGAGAGCTCTTTTCCATAACTCTTCCACTACTTTGAGTAGCCACTCCTCTTCCAGTTCAACTTTTTGATTTGATTCTCATTTGATTGATTCTCTTTTGATCTCCACTACTTGCTGAAGTAAATGCTTCCATTTTTCATTTTTGTATTTTCCTTCCATTTGAAGAAAATCCTTTTTTGCAAAAATATATACGACCTTGCTTCTTTATTTTTTAACACTCCCCCTCAAGCTCACATGTGAGCTTGCACGTTCAACCATATCCTGCAAGTTGACTTCATCCTTGAACCTCTTTAGCTTAGAAGCATCTAAGGACTTTGTAAACATGTCTGCGACCTGGTGATTAGTTGTAATGAACTTTATATCCACATCCTTGCTCAAAACTTTTTCTCGAACATAATGATAATGCACTTTTATGTGCTTACTTCGTGCATGAAACATTGGATTGTTTGTCAAGTGAATGCTTGACACATTGTCAACACAAATTGGAATGGTCTCTACCTACACATGAAGATCAAACAAGATCTTCTTAATCCACATAGCTTCACAAGTGGCAAAGGCTAATCCTCTATATTCAACTTCTGTAGATGATAGTGCAACAGTAGGTTGCTTCTTCAAGCTCCATGTGATAGGTTTGCTACCTATCATGAACACATAACCTAAAGTGGATATTCTGTCTTCCTTCAAACTAGCCCAATCAGCATCACTGAAGCCCTTTACCTACAATTCTTCATCATATATATAAAACAAGGCATGATTGATTGTGTGCTTCACATATCTTAACACTCGTTTGGCTGAATTTAAATGTTCACTTGTTGGAGTTTGCATAAATTGAGAAAGAACTCCAATGATATAACACAAATCTGGTCTTGTGATCATAGCATAGATCAATGAACCTATAATACTCCTGTATGTAGTTACATCATGTAACTTCTCTCCATCATTTGAGCATAGCTTCACATTCGTGTCCATAGGTTGAGTGAGTGGTTTGCATTCACTCATTCCAAATCTGAAAAGAACATCCAGAAGCTACTTTCTTTGCATCAAGTAGATGCCATCTTTCCCATAGACTACCTCAAGTATTTCAACTTACCAAGATCTGAAATTTTAAACTCCTTACCGAGTTTTCTTTTTATCTCTTGTATTCCTACAACATTACTTCTTGTTATGATGAGATCATCAACATATATGCAAATGTATACCTGCTTGCCTTCTTCTTTTTTCATGTAGAGAGAGGGATCTGCACTACTTGGACTATACCCACACCTTGTGAGGTACTCAATGAATCTTTGGTTTTGAATTGAGTATGTAAGACCTGGCTAGAACATCCTTTGCACACCATGTAGCTAGTCTCTCTTGCTCCTCTCTTGTTGGTTGATTTTGGACACCTTCCAGAGATGAGATGCTACTGCAAATTCCTACATCACACTAGCCAAAACTAAATTGAGGAATGTAAATTAGACATCGTGAGCTTTCCAAGAAGCCCAAATGATCACCCAAGTACTTTGGAAGATGCTCCTCAAATCATTGGATCAGAACAGATAACTTGGAGTCCAAGCATGTGGTGCTTGCTTCAGCCCATAGAAAGCTTTCTTCAATCTACAAACAAAATCTGGATGCTTTTTATCTTCGAATCCAATCGGTTGACTCATGTATACCTCTTCTTGAAGTTCACCATTGAGAAAAGCATTCTTTATGTCAAGTTGGTACAATGGCCATCTCATTGTTGCACTCACTGCAATCAAACTTCTAATTGTTCCCATCTTTGCAACCGGGCTGAAAGTCTCTTCATGGTCGATGCCGTGAGTTTGCTTGAATCCTTTTGCTACTAGTCTAGCTTTATGCCTAGCTAGATAACCATCAACATTTCTCTTTATTTTAAACACCCATTTATTTGGAACAATCTTCATACCTTCAGCCTTTGGAACTAGCTCCCATGTGTGATATTGAAAGATTTTATCTCTTCTTGCATGGCTTCTTGCCATTCTTTTTGTGTACATGCTTCTTCATATGCATCCGGTTCTTTGTCTTTGAGCACCTGTGTCAACTATCATAGCTCAACCTTTGAATTGGATACCTTGCTCTTGAAGACTTCCTTTCATGTCCTTTTGAATATTTCTTCTTCAACCGGTTCAACTTTACCTTTGGTGTAATCACCTCTTCATACTCTTCTTCACTTGCATTTGAATTGCTATTTTGGGCAGCACTTTCAGCTTCAAATCTTCCATAACCTGTTGTTGGTGATGATGAATGACTCCTTAGTCTCCCCTTCCATGTTGAGCTTTCTCCAAGTGATGTAGAAGCTTTTGGACCTGACATTTGAGTGCTTGTTTGCTGAAATTCTTCTTGGACAGCACCTCCATCATCTTCTCAATCTTCTTCAAGAATCTTCTCTTTCCCTTTCTCTTCAAACCATGGTCTTAGCTCATAAAATACCACATCTCGTGAGACTCGTAGCTCCTTTCTCAGTGGATTGTAGCACATGACCTTTTGCTCCAATGAATATCCAATGAAAATACATTTTTTGACTTTGCCTCCATCTTTGTCCTTAGTTCTTGAGGGATATGAACATAACACATGTTGGAGTTAGACGTTTGCGGAAGCACACGAACAACACAAGGAAGAAGAAGAAGAAGCTTGGAGCACAACACACAAGACTGATTGTATTACTAGAGAATGTACAAAGATAAGTAGCCCATTAGGGCAATAGGTGTATATACAAGCCGGGGGAAAAAAACCTCCTAAAGAGGGAAAAAAGTTCCCCGGCGGTCCTAGAGTGTTCACACACATCACTACCTAAATATATCAACAAATCCCCCTTGGGAGTGATGCTGTGAATAAGGAGCTGGCACTCATGTATACGGAAGTGCCAAGCTATGTGGAAATCACTCCACGAAAGGAAGTAAGCCCAAAGCTTTGCAGAAAGCTTCAAACTTCTCCCTAGGCAGAGCCTTCGTGAAAAGGTCTGCAATGTTCTCCTGCGTGGGCACATATGCCACGCTGATCTCCCCAGCAGAGAACCTCTCTCTGACATCATGATAATGCACCTCAATGTGCTTAGTGCAAGCATGGAACACAAGGTTCCTCGCAACTGCCAATGCGCTCTGACTGTCAGTGAAGATGGTGGTGGCATAGGATTGACCAACACCCAAATCAGCCATAAGGCGTCTGAGCCACACACACTCACCACTAGCTGTGAAAGCTGCCCTATACTCAGCCTCACAACTGGAAGTGGCCACAGTAGGCTGCTTCTTGCTCAACCAAGATATACATGAGCTACCAAGCATGAAGCAAAAGCCACTAGTGGACACACAAGTGTCATAGCAACCAGCCTAGTCGGAGTCAGAAAAAGCATGCAAATCGCGTGGTAGTGATCCCCCCTTGGGATAAAACAACCCAAGTAGCCGAGTACCACTCAAGTAGTGAAAGATGCGCTTAACCGCCTGCCAATGCTTGACACCTGGGCAATGCATAAACCTGCTCATGTGTGAGACAACAAACTGAATATCTGGCTGAGTAATGCATAAGTAAATTAGGCATCCAATAGCCTGCTGATAGAGGACAACATCAAATGCATCTCCAGCATCATGAAGACTCAATGGTAAACCTGTCTCCATAGGAGTGGCAACAGGCTTACAATCTTCAAGGCCAAAATGCTGCAATAATGTGTCAATATATTTCGTTTGACACAAAGCCAATCCACCATCAACTTGCATAAACTGAATGCCCAAATAGTGATGCAAATGCCCCAAATCAGACATCTCAAATGCGGCATGCAAATCAGCCTTAAAATCAGCAATATGCTTCTCAATAGGACCAATGAGTAGCATGTCATCAACATAGACAACAATGATCAGAAGCACATCATTAGCATGCTTAACATATAAGGTGCTCTCAATTGGACTATTCACAAAACCATGTGCAATTAGATAGGCATGTATCTTCTCATACCAAGCACGTGGTGCTTGCTTTAAACCATATAATGCCTTCTTTAACCTGCACACCTGGTTTTCATGCCCTTTCTGCACAAAACCACGGGGCTGAAAAACATACACTTCTTCATGCAAGTCACCATTCAGAAATGCAGTTTTAATGTCCAACTGATGTACATTCCAACCATGATGGGCTGCAAGTGCACAGATGCTCCGAACAGTAGTCATACGACATGTGGGTGCAAAGGTCTCATCAAAATCAATGCCTCTTTTCTGTGCATAACCCTTTGCAACAAGCCTAGCGTTATACCTATCAATTGTACCATCAGGTTTACGCTTTAGCTTGTATACCCACTTAGTACCAATGGCTTTCTTGCCAGGAGGCAAGTCACATAAAGACCAAGTACCATTTTTCATTATAGAATCATATTCAGATTGCATAGCAGCCATCCAATTTTTTGAATTTTGTGCTTCATCAAAAGAAACAGGCTCATTCTCATCACAGAGACTAGATGCAGCCATAGCATAGCAATCTGATGCAGACGAGGCACTATGAGAGCCTGAATGAGTACGATATGACAAAGGTGCATCTAATTTGCTGTCATGCAAAGTCTGCACCAGCCATTTTGGCATAGTTTTTGCCTCCTCAATATCAGCTCTCTCATCAACAAGTGCATCATGTAAATCTGTATAAGAAATGGGATGATCTGCATCATTACATGAAACCTGCAAAGGCTGAGAAGTTGCCTCATTAAGACCAGCAGTAGACTCTCCACCTATAAAAAGAGGCATCAAAGTATCATACATGTCTTTGGAGCTAATAGATGTCTCCTTAGTACATGAAAGCAATGACGGAATAGCATCTTCCACAAAAACAACATCACGGCTAACCAGAATGCATTTACTCTGTGGATGATACAGACGATAGCCTTTACTTTCAAAGCTGTACCTAAAAAAAATACATTTTACTGCCTTATCATCCAATTTTTTGCGATGTTGTTCAGGCACTAGTGCATATGCCAAACAACCAAAAACCCGCAGATGAGCAACAGATGGCTTGTGATCATGCCAAGCCTCATATGGAGTGATAGACTGCAGCGCTTTAGTGGGACACCTGTTAAGTACATATGCTGCACACATGACAGCCTCAAGCCAGAAACTATGTGGTAAAGCCTGACTCTTGACCATATACCTCGCCATCTCCATGAGTGAACTGTTCTTTCGTTCAGCAACTCCATTTTGTTGAGGTGTATACGGCACTGTACACAGGTGTTTTATCCCACGTTCAGCCAAAAATGCATTAAAATCAGAAGACATATATTCTCCCCCTCGATCAGAATGGAGGGTGCCCATTTTACATTCTGATAGATTTTCAGCCAAAACCAAAAATTGTTTGAAGCACAAAAACACTTCGGACTTTGCCTTCAATGGATATACCCATGCATGCGTGGAAAAATCATCAATGAAAGTCACGAAGTAAAGATAGTTTCCAAAAGAAGGTGTCTGCATAGGACCACAGATATCACTATGTACAAGCTGCAATTTTTGCGTAGCCCGAACTGAACCATCTTTTGGAAAGGAGGAACGCTGCATTTTGCCCAAAATACAGCCTTCACATACATGTTTTCAAGGTGCCTCAAGCTTGGGCAAAGAAGACACCATATCAAATTTTTGCAGGCATAGCAAACTAGCAAAATTTAGATGATCAAAGCGTGCATGCCAAAGCTTTGCATCTGACATAGCCTGAGAATCATCAACTGCACATGCCGAGTCATTCACAGATCTTTCATAGTCTATGAGATTATACAACCCATGACATAAAATGCCAGAAGCAATAATAACATCGCCATTTGATAGATCATGAACTGTACATCTGTCATCAACAAATTTCACAACCAAGCCAATCTTGGCTAATGCAAAAACTGATAATAGATTCTTCTTGATCCCTGGCACAAATAAAGCATCTGACAAGGTGAAAGAACTACCATCAGTAGTAGTCAGAATGATCTTACCATGAAAAGATGGGTCAAAACTTCAAACAGTAGTAAATGCCCATTCTTCTTCCTGCACAAGATTATCAGACTCTATTTTTGGTGTAGAGGCATCTGCAACAACCATTCTAGCCTCCTTTTTCTTTGCCTCTTTTGCAGCCAGTTTTGGACAGTTCTTTATGATATGATCATTCCCTTTACAGTACTTGCAAAACAATTTTTGCTTTTCTGATTTCTTCTCATCTTTATCCTGGTTCTTCGAATATGCAGAATTAGCAGATTTTTGCTTACTAGTTGAAGAGCTCCATTTTCCTTTGCCCTTCTGACTAACCAGGAAAGCTTGATCTACAACTCGCATAATGGACCTGTTCTGCCTGGACTGATCTTCCTGCAACAGAACAGAGACTAAATCCTCAGATGATAAGGCATTTGGATTGCCTTTCATCATCAAATGAAGAGTAGAAGCAAAACTCTGATCCTTCAAATCTTCGACGTTAACTGTCCATAGAATCACCTTCATTCATGTGCTCACTCTCCAACTGTTTTAGGATGTAAGCAACACGAGCCTCATTCCTAGCCTAGTACAATGTGGTAAGTGTATCCCAAGCATCCTTTGTTGTTTTGCAAGAGTGAATGTGAGGAATAATAGCACGTTTGACAGACAAATCTATCAATGCATGTGCTTGAGCATCTTTGCTATCCCAACAAATTTGCTCTACAGTAGGTGCAACAAAAACAACAACACAAATAGGAATCTGCAGAATATCATCTTCGACACCATCTCCATCAGCTTCAGCACCTGTATTTGCAGTACCTTTAGTCGCAGGTGTAACAGGACGTCTTTCAACACCCTGCACAATGTTCCACAGTCCTTTTGCAACCAATACATGTCGCATCATATAAGCCCATAATGGGTAGTTAGTACCATCCAACTTATCCTCAACAACCAACATACGGAATACATCATTGCTTTCAGCCATGGCCGGTGACTAAAATACCTTGATGCAGAAAATTGACTGTATCTCAAAAAGTTGAATGGAACTGCCCAGACGAGTTCTGCTAAACCTGTAGTAGACTTCGAGACGCTTATACTGGCAAATTGAAATAGGTATATACCTTTGGCACAAAAAGACGAAATAGCCTACAGAAGCACTGCGATAGTGCGTTCGGAGGCCAAAACGAGCTCAGATCACGACAAAGCGAAGCTGTTTTGATCTCTGAAACACCTTGAGTATGCTCACCAAATTTCATGCGAATCTGAGACTGCAACCGGATGAGTGTCGATGATGCCCTAGATGAAGCGGTGACCTGCTCTGATACCAATTGTTGGAGTTAGACATCTTCGGAAGCACGCGAACAACACAAGGAAGAAGAAGAAGCTTGGAGCACAACACACAAGACTGATTGTACTACTAGAGAATGTACAAAGATAAGTAGCCCATTAGGGCAATAGGCGTATATACAAGCCGAGGGAAAAAAAACCTCCTAAAGAGGGAAAAAAGTGCCTCGGTGGTCCTAGAGTGTTCACACACATCACTACCTAAATATATCAACAACACACACATCCAAAAACTTTGTGATGTCTAAGGTCAGGTTTCTTACCGGAATAAACCTCCTCGGGAGTTAAATTATGCACTCTAGCCGTTTTGCACTTGTTCATCAAATAAACAGCCGTACTAGCTGCTTCAACCCAATAGTTTAGTGGCACCTTCATCTCGTTGATCATGCATCTTGCAACTTCTATGATATGTCTATTTTTTCTTTTAGCAATTCCATTTTTTTGAGGCGTGTACCTACATGTAGATTGTTGCTTGATGCCATTCTCATAAAGAAAATCTAAAAATTCTTTGGAGGAATATTCTCCTCCTCCATCAGACCTCAAGGTCTTTATGTAGCATCCTGTTTCCTTTTCTACCTGTGCTTTAAATCTCTTGAACATGAAGAATACATCTGATTTTTGTTTTATGCAGAACATCCATACTTTTCTTGAATGATCATCAATAAAAGTGATAACATATCTCCTACCAGCTATCGATGGTTGTTGTGATGGACCCATACATCCGTGTGTATCAAGTCGAGGACATTTCTTGCCACATAGTTGCTCTTCTTGAATGGTTGTCGAGTTTGCTTTCCTAGTTGGCATGCTTCACAAAACTCATGTAGTCCAACATCATTGAATCTTGGAAGACCTCTTACCACTTCATGGTTGCTCATGTCCTTGAGCTTGGGAATGTTGATATGTCCAAACCTTTTGTGCCACAAATCGATTTTAGCAATCCTCTTGTTTCCAAACTGAATATACATCACCTTTTCATGTGGTTGTTGAATGTCCAAAGTGAACATCCTACCTTCTTTCCTTCCTTGAGCAATGACCTTGAATCCTTCCTTTGGATTCTTTATAAAGCAGCCTTTTTCATTAAAGAGAACATGATATCCTTTCTCTACCATTTGTCCTACTGAAATCAAATTCTTTGCAATAGTAAGAACATGAAGAACATCAATCAATACCTTCTTGTCGCCAAGCTTGATATCTCCAACATGCTCAATTGCGTGTTGAGTTTCATCACCGGTCTCCACACATCCTTTTGCACTTGGAGCTTGTAGCTTTGTGAATAAATCTCCTTGGCATGTCATATGGTTTCTAACCTAAATCTATAAACCATTTTGGATCATCACTTCTCGGGTTGTTGTACTCATGATTCATGGCAAGCATGGTTTGCTTGTCTCCTTCACTTGGTGTACTCGCATAGTTATTTTGGCTCCTTTGGTTGCCTCCATTCAACCTTCCATTCTTTTGCAAACAATCATTTGCATAATGTCCTAGTTTACCACAATGATAACATGTTATACCTTTATGAGGATTGTATGAACCTCAACCTCTTCCTCTATTTCTTCCTCGACCTCTTCCATGTGTGTTGTCATTTGAGTTGTCCTTGTTGTCCTCCGAGTTGTGTTGGCTGGAATTTGTGTTGTTGTAGCTTCTTCCTCTTCCTCTTGAGCCTCCTCTTGAGTTCCTTACTCTACCTCGACCTACATATAACATTTGACTATGGATGTCCTTACCTTTGTTGCCTTCTCCTTGTTGAGCAACCTCTTCAGCCACAAGATTTGGTATAATCTTGTCGAATGTTGGTAGAGGGTCTCTATAAAGAATGTTTGTGATGAGGGGCTTCCACTTCTCTTCACTCCTCAATCCATTGAGTGCTATTTGGATGATGTCTTCCTCTTTTATCTTGCATCCAACTGATGCTAGTTGATCTCCAAGCTCCTTGATCTTCAATATATACTCACTAATGCTTTGGTTTGAGCTTTTCTTCATGTTCTTGACCTCGTTCTTGAGTTGCATCCTTCGAGACCTTGTTGAGGTAGCATACACCTTCTCCAATGCTTCCCAAACTTCCTTGGCTATTTCTAAGCTTTGTACATGACCAATCATAGTGTTAGAAATAACTTGTGAGATGAGGAACATCACCCTTCGATTCCTCTCTTCCCAATCAGCAAATTGTCTCCTTTGTGCCGGAGTAATGTTTGGATCTTGAAGGTCAACTGGTTGTGGATCATCTCTAGTAAATAGACTCCATAAACCTTTACCTTTAAGGTAATTTGTCATTCTATACCTCCAAGATTGAAAATTATCTTTGTTTAACTTCTCAACTTTTTGTCCTAAATCAGCCATTGAAAACTTCCAAGATTGAAGTTTACCTCAAATATGTTGTGATGCTCTTTCTTGAATTTATGAAGCTCCCTCTTGATTTGTAGCTACTCCTTTGCTTTAATCCAGCTCCAATACTTTGTCTTCAAGCTCCAATGCTCTAATACCAATTGTTGGAGAATTCCTCTCCTATTCACAGCGGAAAGTGTAGAAGACCTTCTCAAGATCAAGATTTTTACCAATAGCTGAACATTCAAATGAAACCTGGTATCAACTAAAAAATGCAATGAACTTGAACTTTGGTCACTCAATCTGGACACTTATAGCTTTCAAATGAGCTATCAAACACTCAATTTGGAGTAGTTTTGGTTTGGCAACTATTTGTCTCAAAATAGGTTGCCTATTAACTCAATTAAGCTAAAAATTGGACTTCACTAAAAACTCAATAACTCACATAGAATAATAAATTTGATAAAACTATTATGGATATAGGAAGTAACAAGATAAGCTTTCCAATAAATGTTTGAACTCTAAAAATGAATACATACATTGAGAGATATGACTCTCACAAGTAGGCTACCCAAAAATTGGTATGCAGTTGGACATAGTCTATGAGAGTGAAGAGAACGAAATGACTCAAACCAGATGTACCTACAAGGGGACTTCCACACATTCTTCCTCTATTCTTGAGTGTCGTCCCTTGCCTCTTTTTTAGCCAAGTGAACAAAAACTCTCATGATGAGTTTGAGAGCTCTTCTCCATAACTCTTCCACTGCTTTGAGTAGCCACTCCTCTTCCAGTTCAGCTTTTTGGATTTGATTCTCTTTTGATTGATTATATTTTGATCTCCACTACTTGCTGAAGTAAATGCTTCCATTTTTCATTTTTGTATTTTCCTTCCATTTGAAGAAAATCCTTTTTTTGGAAAAATATATACGACCTTGCTTCTTTATTTTTTAACAAACTCCAATAGTAATATATGAAAAAGCTAGTGCATCCCTTGAATCCCATCCAGATTTCTTTTCTGTAGGAAGTAATCTGATAGTAGTGGGGACTCCTAATGATGAAGTAGTTCCTTCTACTTCACTAACCTCCTGTTGAGCAGAAATAGGAACATAAGTTCTTCTCAAAGATGAAGTAACATCTTCTCTGACTTGTCTTGGCCTTGGATAAGTGCCATTCACAATATTCCATAAGTCCCTTAATACTAATAGATTCATCATCATAGAACTCCACATTGGATAATTAGACATGCCCTCAAGCTTGTCTTCATTCTCAAGAATATAGTCACTCATCTTGTTGAGGGTGTATGTCAACTATGCTCTAATACCAAATGTTGGTATTCTAAGGTCTGAATACAAAATGCTGGAAGTGGAGTGGGCCACAATAAAATCACATGTTTATAGGATCTTCCAACAAATGAACCTTAACATATACACCTTAATGTTGATATATTTAGGTAGTGATGTGTGTGAACACACTAGGACCGCCGAGGCACTTTTTTCCCTCTTTAGGAGGTTTTTTTCCCTCCGCTTGTAGATACGCCTATTGCCCTAATGGGCTACTTATCTTTGTACATTATCTAGTAATACATTCAGTATTGTGTGTTGTGCTCCAAGCTTCTTCTTCTTCCTTGTGTTGTTTGTGTGCTTCCGCAGACGTCTAACAATTGGTATCAGAGCAGGTCCCTGCTTCATCTAGGGGTTGTCTACACCTCTCCGGTTGCAGTCTCAGATTTGCACGAAATTTTGTGAGCATACTCAAGGTGTTTTACAGATCAAAATAACTTCGTTTTGTGGTGCCAAAATCGTGATCTGAGCTCGTTTCGACCTCCGAACGCACTATCGTAGCACTTCTGTATGCTATTTTGTCTTTTTGTGCCAAAGGTATATACCTATTTTTGTTCGCCAGTATACACGTCTTGAAGTCTGCTACAGGTTTAGCAGAACTCCTCTAGGCAGTTCCGTTCAACTTTTTGAGATACAGTCAATTTTTTGCAGATCAAGCTTTCCTGGCTAGTCAGAAGGGCAAAGGAAAATGGAGCTCTTTAACTAGTAAGCGGAAATCTGCTAATTCTGCACAATCGAAGAGGGAAGAGAAAGATTATAAGAAATCAGAAAAGCAGAAATTGTTTTGCAAGAATTGTAAAGGAAATGATCATATCATAAAGAGCTATCCAAAATTGGCTGTAAAGAGGCAAAGAAGAAAGAGGTTGGAATGGTTGTTGCAGAGGCCTCTACACCAAAAACCGAGTCTGCTAATCTTGTGTAGGAAGAAGAATGGACATTTACTACTGTTTGCAGTTTTGACCCATCTTCTCATGATCAGTGCATGTCTGCAGTAGACTCAGATGTTTGGTACTTTGACAGTGGGGCGACCAAACATATTACCTCGCAGCATAGTTTCTTCTCTTCACTCGAGCCTGCCCCTACAGGGAATACTGTTACATGCACCAATAACTCCTCTTATCCTATTATGGGAGTTGGCTTGGTTGTGAAATTTTTTGATGACAGATGTACAATTCATGATCTGTCGAATGGGGACATGATAATTGCTTCTGGCATTTTATGTCATGGGCTATATAAGCTCATAGACTATGAAAGATCTGTAAATGATTCGGCATGTGCAGTACATGATTCTCAGGCTATCTCAGATGCAAAGCTTTGGCATGCACGCTTTGTTCATCTGAATTTTGCTAGTTTGCTACGCCTGTAGAAATTTGAAATGGTGTTCTCTTTGCCCAAACTTGAGGCACCTGGAAAACATGTTTATGAAGGCTGTATTTTGGGCAAAATGCAACATTCCTCCTTTCCAAAAGATGGTACTAAAAAATTGCAGCTTTTACATAGTGATGTCTGTGGTCCTATGCAGACACCTTCTTTTGGAAATTATCTTTACTTTGTGACTTTCATCGATGATTTTTCTAGGCATGCATGGGTATATCCATTGAAGGCAAAGTCCGAAGTGTTCATGTGCTTCAAGCAGTTTTTGGTTTTGGATGAAAATATATCATCATGCAAAATGGGCACCCTCCGTTCTGATCGAGGGGGGGAATATATGTCTTCTGTATTTAATGCATATCTAGCTGAACGTGGGATAAAACACTAGTGTATAGTGTCGTACACACCTCAACAAAATGGAGTTGCTGAACGAAAGAGCATGTCACTCATGGAGATGGCGAGGTGTATGGTCTTACCACATAGTTTCTGGCTTGAGGCTATCATGTGTGCAGCATATGTACTTAACCGGTGTCCCACTAAAGCACTGTAGTCTATCACTCCATATGAGTCTTGGCATGATCGCAAGCCATCTGTTGCTTGTTAAAAGTGCGCTTGCCATCACAAACACTTTTAAGCTCTTTTCGGGTTCTTGGGGATGGTAGGGGTCTGATAAATCAGAGGCCCTGTATCTTATTTTCCCACTTAACTTATCAAGCAAGTAGTACATTAATGTCCAGTATCGAATTCTCTATACAGATTTACTGTTCATACTCGTATTAAGCTTTTCACAGTATGTAACACAGGAGTTACGAATTAATGTCGCACAGACTTATTATTAGCAACATACCAGTACTGTGTTAATCACCAATTTATTATAACTTAACAAGGTAAGAGTAACAGTACTCAGAATTAAGGAATGCTGCACTACGGCGTCTCCACAGGCCGCAAATCACCCAGACAGACAATCTGGCGATCCCGCTCCTTTTCCTACCCGAGCTCCACCGAAATGCCTTTTCATTAATTGATAAAAAAATACAACACTTCGCTACGACCTTTCGGTGCCTATAGTAATGAAAAATAGGAATTACATAATGCCAATCCGGCGACCTTACACTGGCATGCATGGTGGACTTGAACCCGCAACGGAAACAAAATTAAGGCTCGTCTACAATGCCTTGTATATACATGGTCCTTGCTAATTTGAAGGTTTTGGTAATTTTCTGTTTAAGTGAATCCAACATTAGCTTTAGTGTCTCCGGCTCTACCAGCTGTGCGTCAGTTCTAACCGAACTTGCCGCAATGAATGACTTGACTCATTAGAACTTCAGCCTGCGTCTGCAAAAATGCCTCTTGCAAATAGAAATCATTAGCAAGGGCTGCATCACGGTTCAATTTGATATCTCCAATTTGTTTATCGACTCTGGATAGACGCTCTGCTTGGAATGCCAACTGCTTTTCTCTTCTCTCCAATTCTTCAGATTGGAACTGCATGGTTTTATAATAGGCTTCTCTTTCCTTCTGCACTGCTTTCAATTCTTTCTTCAATTGGAGATACTTTCCAAGCTCTTCTTGTAATTCTTGATCACGTCGGAACAGTGTTTCAGTAGTCTTATGGAGCTCAGCTTCAGCTTTAAGCACATTGGCGGTTAGAGACTGAGTAGCTTCTTCTAAGATACTGTATGCGTCACGCATGCTATGCAGTTCATTACCTATAGTAGTCATCGCATCTGTTTTATCAATGAGTTCCTGCTTCAGTGTGGTTATGTCTGTATCCTTTTGACACAGTAAAGCATCCTTCTGTGCAAGCTGATCTTGAAGTTGCTGAATCTATAAGTGCAGGGCATGATTTTCTGCTTTCACCGCATTAGTTTCTTCTTGTAATGGCGCAATATCGGCCTCTAGGACATCCACTTTGTGTTGTAAGTCTTGACGGATACTATCTATGGCCATCTTCAATTGCATTGGTAACTGTTGTGAGAATTGGATCAACAGGCGACCCATCAATTCGAGTTCATGAAACATTGGAACCGGAATAGGAAGAAGAGGAAGTGGTTGGGATGAAGAAGCTGATAATAGGTGAGGAGAAGGTGGTGGGGAGTAATTAGGAGAAGATGATGAAGTAGCGGGTGCTTTAGGGACAATCGGTTGGATTGGAACAATTGGCTCAATAGTATTCATGTTGGAAGGAAGTGGGATAAGAATGTGAGGCACCAGCACAAGTCCAGTAGTCTGTTGCGTGGTTGCTGCAGTTCGGTCAATTACAACATCGACTAAAGCCATCACTTCATTGACAATCTCAGCAACAATGGCTTGCACATCATCCTAAATTTGCTGCTGGATTGGAGAAGAATGGGCGGAAGAATCAGCATGGATGGACGTGGCGGTATCGTGGAAGACTTCTTCTTCATGTACGGCGTTAGATCCTTGCACCTGGCTCTCAGGCGGACTTATACGGGTGCATTTTCGGCGAAGAAGTTGGAAGAGATCTTCATCCTCATCCTCTTCATCTTCGAGCATCCGAGTGGATTCTTCATGCAATAAGAAGGGAGCATTGGGCGGACGTTGCGCGGCTTGAATGGCTGGAAAGAGAAATGTGAGGATATGGGGAAGACTTGATCGTGGAAGATCACCCTTATTAACATGTTTAATAACCGTAACACACTCACGGTGAATGCGTCAGAAATAAAAAGAGGCAAAATTGACAGACTCACGAGAAGCCATGTCAATCATCGAATAAAAGGGACGCGAAATCCCGTAGGTACATTTTTGCAAATTCAAGATCGCAACTAAGAATTGTAAGGCGGTACGTTCAGGATCAGGGCAACACAGAATGGCGTACTCATTAGATGAGTGCCGTGGAAATAATGCGGTCATGGTAGCGACAGGAAGGAGAGGACCATTTTCCAATCCATCCCGAGGAAGTTAGAACGCTTCAGCAAACGAGGCCAGAGTGATCACTACGCGTGTCGGTAAGCAAAGTATAGGCCAACTCTGCTCCGTAGCAGGTGTGGCAACGATAGCGACAATAATCTGTGCATAAAATGGGTGACACTCCACTGAATGCCAAGGCAATTTAGCGAAGTTCAAGAGGCCATGAATACGCAAGTATTCACTCACTTCAGGGGTGAGTCCTTCACGAAAGGTAGCAACGTTGGCTAGTGCTTCCATGACGCACATGCAAAAGTACAAGAACACAGGAAACACAGAAAACACAGAAAACACAGAATATCGAAACACACAGACACAATAGCGATTAACAGTGAAAGAAGTAAGATTAAGTAGACACACGACAACGTGAGGCGATCGAAAACCCTAATCATCGCGCGGTATTGAAATGATAGCTTCCATAATTACGGCGTGCATGCATGAGCAAAACTAGTAACACAGGGCGACGATTAATCATATTTAGATATCAAAACAAGGAGAGTTACAGTCTATATTTGACTGAAATACGGAAATAAAAAGAAAATAAGTGACACATGGAAAAACGAGAAACACGTCAGCGGTGATCATGCGGTTGGTGATATGGGCGTAACTTTGAACCATTAATTACTTTGGGAAGGGGAACTCTGGTCAAGGTAGTCAACCGAAAAGTAGCTGGTCCCACTTGCTCACTAATCCGGTAAGGACCGAACCACCGTAATTTAAATTTCCCAACAGAACAATTTGATTTAGCATTATAAAATAGCACAAGTTGGCCCACCGTAAACACAGGAGTCTTGAGGGAACGATCATGAGTCCGGGCTTGCCGCAACTGAACTTCTTGAAGAGTTAGGAAGCTTTCCCAACGATGGTCATCCAAGGTTTTGAGTGCTTCTAACTGAAATGGCAAAGAGTCGGGCAACAATTTTTGAG
The DNA here is from genome assembly GCA_020310875.1 of Ceratopteris richardii. Taxonomy (NCBI): domain Eukaryota; kingdom Viridiplantae; phylum Streptophyta; class Polypodiopsida; order Polypodiales; family Pteridaceae; genus Ceratopteris; species Ceratopteris richardii. The sequence continues at coordinate 167,979,601 of CM035418.1, read as the reverse complement.
TGAGGGCCACGCGTAGGCTTGGCACTACAATCTCCATTGGCGCGATTGCTTCCAACCCATAAGCCAGCTTGAAAGGGGTCATTCCGGTTGCCACTTTGTATGTAGTCCGGTATGCCCATAAAACTGCGGGAAGTAACTGTTCCCAACGTTCTGGAGATTCCACGATCAATTTGCGAAGCATAGTCAACAAAGTCTTATTGGTACTTTCAGCCAATCCATTGGCACGGGGATAGTATGGTGAACTGAATTTATGCAGAATTTGAGAAGTGTGCGTTAGTACTGGCATTAAATTGTTGGCAAAATGTGTTCCTTGATCTGTCATAAGTTCCAGAGGTAATCCATAACGCGGAAAAACGTCCTTCATTAGGCATTTTACCACCGAAATAGTTGTGGCGGACGGTAAGGCCCAAGCTTCCGCCCACCTGGTAGCGTAATCTGTATAGGTCAGGATATATCGATTGTTGATAAGGATCACTGGTGGTGTTATTGGCCCAATAAAATCAAGACCCCACTTCTGAAAGGGTTCCAAAGGTAATACAGGTTGCAGAGGAAAGAAGTGGCGCTGTAATGGCCGTCCATACCATTGACAAGTGTCACACCGCTGCACAAACTGAGTCACATCTTTGTACATGGTAGGCCACCAAAGCCCACTTTGCAAAATTTTCCGGTGAGTAAGATCGGCTGCAAAATGTCCACCGGAGGGTATTGAATGTGCCATAGCAATAATCGAGTCTGCTTCATGTTGTGGGATACAACAAAGTAAGACACCAGTATGATCTAGGTAGTACAGCTGACCTACAATCAACCGGAATCTACGACTATAAACTGCAATTTTTCGCCGTAGAGCAGGAGGAGTATGGGGAGGAAGACACCCGTCAGTTAGGAAAGTTAGTAACGTATCATAGTAGGTAGACGACACAGGAGGGTCTGTAGATTTGGCACGAGCTGGCTCAGTAGCGTAAATTGCTGGTGTAGTATCATCAACCCCCACAGGAGCTTCACCCGAATCCAACCGAGATAGAAAATCTGCCAAGGCATGTGCTATGCCGGGTCGATGAATCACTTCATAGTTGAATTCCTGTAATAATAAAACCCAGCGAGCCAAGCGACCACCTAAATGTTGCTGCCAGACTAGATACACAAGTGCGGCATGATCCACGTGGAAGGTAAATTTTCGGCCCAACAAATAATGCCGGAATTTCTTCACAAAGTACACCAACCCGAGACATTCTCTTTCAGTCACTGAATAGTTCCATTCAGTAGGAGCTAGTCGGCGACTTGCATAATAGACAGGCCGAAACCACTTGTCAGTTTGCTGCATTAAAACGCTTCCAATAGCTATGTCTGATGCATCGACAAAGACATGGAACGAGCGTTCCCAATCAGGGGGTTGCAAAATTGGAGCCTGCATTAATAATCCCTTTAAACGATCAAATGCAATTTGGCATTCTGGAGTCCATTCGAACTGTCGTGGAGTACTAGTCATTAGCCGATTTACTGGTGTTGCTAAATGAGCTAACCACCGCAAATGTCTACCATGCCACCGGATCTGACCCAGGAAGCGCATAACTTCTTTCGGTGTGGTGGGGACTGGTGCCTGCAATACGACTGCAACCTTATCCGGATCAACTTGTATGCCTTGCTCAGAGATAATATGGCCGAGGAGTTTGCCACAAGAGACCGCAAAAACAGATTTTGTCAGATTCAAGCATAACTGGTATTCGCAGCATTTTTGAAAGCAGCACCATAAATGATACAGGTGCGCCGCAATTTTCCCAAATAAGGAAAAGTCATCCAGATATACTTGCATAAAAGTAGTCAGATAGGGTGAAAGGATTTCTTGCATACAATGTTGAAATGTGCTTGGAGCATTCCTTAACCCAAACCACATTACCGTACAAGCATAAACACCCCAATTCGTGATGAAAGCTATTTTCGGTATGTCCTGTTCTGCCATTCGCACCTGGTTATAACCACTGTAGCCGTCCAAAAAGGATTACATCTCATGCCCTGCCACTCTGTTTAGCATTGTGTCGAGAAAGGGGAGAGGAAATGGATTAGGTACCGTGGCCGCATTCAGTTTTCGGTAATCCACACAGATACGCAGCTGTTTATTTTTCTTCGAAACAATCACGATCGAAGATATCCATTCAGCATGCTCGATTGGTACAATGAATCCCACCTTCAATAATCGATCAAGTTCTACTTTGACTTGTGCTGCATAATTGGGGTTTATTCGGTAATTGGATTGTTTAATTGGCTTTGCCTCTGGTTTGAGCACTACCCGATGTTGATAGATCTGCAGATCAAGACCTTTCATATCGCGATAGTCCCAAGCAAAAAACATCGGAAAACTCACGCAGGAGTCAGATCAAATCTTCTTGAAATGCCTCAGACAATCCTACCTTTATCTTAACAGGTCGCGGGTTAGCCTCATCACCCAAATTATATGTTACTAACTGGTCTTTCGGAACATAAAATTATCGAGGTTTCACCAGATCGTCTGCTGACTGTAAAATTTGATGTAGGGTGGCTCCATCCATAGCAACACTATCATCTGCATCCGCCTCTCTAGTCACTGGAACAACCGTACACGCTGCCGGACTCCACGTGTCCGCTACTGATTGAAGATCTACAGTACCTAAGGAGATCAGATCTTTATTGTTCTTCAGAAACGCCTCTTCCTCATCGTCAAATAAGCCATCCAACATGTGGACCGACTCGCTGCATATGGTCTGTCATGAAGCTCACAGGGCTGGATGGCATCCAGTTTAACAACATATTTACGGTGATTATCTTTGAAAGTCAATTCCTACGCTGACCAATCCTGTATAACTTTGGCTTGTTTCAACCATGGTCGACCGAAAAGGAGATTGTAGTCGAGGCTGGATTCTCGTAGTTTTAAGACTACAAAAGTCATTTTGAACGTGGTACCCTGCAGAGTAATCAGGATATTCCGTACTAATCCCACCGGATGGACACGGGATTGGTCTGCCATTCTTACAAAAAATTGGACAGGCTGAATTTGGGTCCACCCCAATTTCTTGCACAGAGCTACAGTTGCTATATTCACACCCGAACCACCATCAATTAGCACTTGAGTAATCTTTTGATTTTTATGCCATACCGTGATCAATGGGACTGAATGGTCCACTGTAGAATCAGTTTCCGGTTGTATTGTTGCAGTCACCGGAGTACCGGGAGATCCAGGACTGACCTGTTGTTGAAATTGCTGCCTAACTCCCGGCACCAATGCGAGAAACTGTCCCAACGAGAGTGTAATTGAAGCCTTAGATAGAATTTCCCATACCTGATCTGTTTGAATCGTACTCCTCACCGATTCAGAGGATGATTCTACTGTTACTGGGTTAGGATTTTGTTCATTCGCTCTCGCCTTGGGCAGGGGAACCTGTGTCACCAGAATTGGATCGGGGAACACAATTGGCTCTTTAGCGGTCCATTGACTAGCCTTTGTATACATTCGTTGCTGCTCACGGATACTAGGTTCAAACACCTCAGCTACTGGTTGCAACTGCTTTGTATACATTCGTTGCTGCTCACAGATACTAGGTTCAAACACCTCAGCTGCTGGTTGCAACTGCTTACCCGATCTTGTCTGGACCACTGCTGCTTGTGATTCAACGGGTGAGATATAGACCATGTTGGTCATCGGGTTTTGATGCTCTTTCTTCCTTTTGTCGTATTCTGTTGCATCCTTGCAAAATCTCCGGATGTGGCCAATCTCACCGTAAAAATGGCATCGAGGTGGTGGTAGAGAAGTACTCTCTGCTGAGGTACCCGCCTGCCATCGAGTTGCATTGAAATTGGTATTCTGCTGACCCCGGTAATTTCTGTATCCTTGTGATTGATTGTTTCGCATCTGTGGTGGCACGTAATGGGTTGCGGGCTGACTTGGTTCTTGTATAATAGCGTTGACAGCTGCTCGTCCCTGTACTTTAGCATTATATGCACACTTTTCCGTTGAGTGTCCGGTTGTGTTGTAGATGGCACAGTACATCTGGTTAAGGGCACATGTAGCACTCGTGTGCCCTGGATTTTTGCACCTGGTACAATACATCTATTTACTCGGATAATCTATAATGTTCTTACTGGCTTTTAGCCACTCCAAGTCTTCGGTGAATCCTCCAACTTTATGCTCTAGTTGTAGGGCCATCGCAATAACAACATCTAGTGTCATAGCCCCCACACAATGGATGATCATGATTTGTCTTAGCTGTGGGATCAAACCGTTAATGAACCACTGGGTTATAACATCATCTGGTAAATTAGCATGTGTCGGAGGCAATTGTCTTAAATGAGTTCTAAACAAGGTGGCATCTTCCTGAGCAGTCTGGTGTAGCTTTTGTCGGTTGTTCTGCAAATAGTCGAAGATTTCGGCGTGATTCTTTTTCAACCGGAACCTTTGTAATAACGCATCCCTTACCGCATCATAGTTAACGAAATGGTTGATATCATACTCTGTTAACCACCTCGCTGCCTCATTGACTAATGTTGCCTGAAATACGATGGCCTTGTATGCCGGATCGGGTGGATGGTTCAGCACTGCATAGCTTATCTCAAAGGTTCGCACATGTGCATCAGGGTCGTCACCTGGAAATCCACCGAACTTTGTGTAAGTCACCCCGGTTGGAATCGGTCGAAGTGGAGGTGGCTGTTGCTGTTGCTGCTGTTGTTGTTACTGTTGTTGCTGTTGTTGACCACTCATTGTGCTATTAGTGGTACCGTTGCTGGTTCCTGAGTTTTGGGGGGGTGTCCCTTGTCCTTCAAAATCTGTATTATCCGACTACTCACCTTCCGACTCGAAAATAGCATTCAGTCTTTTACATATTTCCAAATCAAATAGCCTATCCTCCGCTTTAGTATCAAACGTAGGCAAATTTGCCCCAAACAGCGGTGTACGCAATAAAGATCCACCAGGGAGTATCGCACTATCACCGGAAAACTGTAAATTCCTACCAACTGGTACCGAACTTTCACCGGAACTTGTTGAACTTTCACCGAAACAGGGTATGCTTCTTCCGGTAACGATCTCTCTGGGTAACACAACTCTATCCTCGGACAGGTTCAAATTCTGACCAAATGGTATCGCATCAATTGCACACTGCATCCCTGTACAGTCAGAAGTTACTGCACCTTCTTCAGAACGCACCGGAATTATACCGGAATCTACCAAAATCTCATCATTTATCACCGAACTGGTACCGAAATCTCGACTAACTAGCTCCGATTCGTCGGCAACTGGGCTTAACGGGCCTACTCTTCTGCCACCTGGGGGTGTCCCTAACAAATTTGGTACTGTCCAGGGATGCTGGTCTCTCCTATACTTCGGATACGACTCCTCGGACCGAGTAACCGGCATATATCACCTCTGCACCACTTGCCTTACATACTGCTCCACCTTACTGATTATTCTCAATCCATTGCCATCTTCCCATAGACGACACCAGTGTTAAAAGTGCGCTTGCCGTAATAGACACTTTTAAGCTCTTTTCGGGTTCTTGGGGATGGTAGGGGTCTGATAAATCAGAGGCCCTGTATCTTATTTTCCCACTTAATTTATCAAGCAAGTAGTACGTTAATGTTCAGTATCGAATTCTCTATACAGATTTAGTGTTCATACTCGTATTAAGCTCTTCACAGTATGTAACGCAAGAGTTACTAATTAACGTCGCATAGACTTATTATCAACAACATACCATTACTGCATTAATCACCAATTTATTATAACTTAACAAGGTAAGAGTAACAGTACTCAGAATTAAGGAATGCTGCACTACGCCGTCTCCACAGGCCGCAAATCGCCCAGACAGATAGTCTGGCGATCCCGCTTCTTTTCCTACCCGAGCGCCATTGAAATGCCTTTTCATTAATTGATAAAAAGATACAACACTTCGCTATGACCTTTCGGTGCGTGCGGTAATGAAAAATAGGAATTACATAATGCCAATCTGGCGACCTTACATGCTCATCTATGTAAAGTAGTCTTAACAACATTGTGTCTTAACAACATTGCAAAAAATTGGATGTTAAAGCAGTAAAATGTATTTTAGTTGGGTACAATTCAGAAAGTAAAGGCTATCGTCTGTATCATCCACAAACTAAACACATTCTCGTTACCCGTGATGTTGTTTTTGTGGAAGATGCTATTCAGCCATTGCTTTCATGTACTAAAGAGACATCTGTTAGCTCCAAAGACATGTATGATACTTTGCTGCCTCTTTTTACAGGTGGATAGTCTAGTGCTGGTGCTAATGAGGCAACTTCTCAGCCTTTGCAGGTTTCATGTGATGATGCAGATCATTCCATTTCTAGTGCAGATTTACATGATGCACTTCTTGATGAGAGAGCTGATATTGAGCAGGCAAAAACTATGCCAAAATGGCTGGTGCAGACTTTGTGTGACAAAAAATTAGATGCAGCTCTATCATATCGTACTCGTTTAGGCTCTCATAGTGCCTCTTTTGCATCAGATTGCTATGCTATGGCTGCATCTAGTATTTGTGATGAGAATGAGACTGTTTCATTTGATGAAGCACAAAATTCAGAAAATTGGATGGCTGCTATGCAATCTGAATATGATGCTATAATGAAGAATGGTACTTGGTCTTCATGTGACTTGCCTGATGGCAAGAAGGCCATTGGCACTAAGTGGGTTTACAAGCTAAATTGTATGCCTGATGGAACAGTTGACAGGTATCAGGCGAGGCTTATTGCACAGGAAAGAGGCATTGATTTTGATGAGACCTTTGCACCTACATGCCGTATGGCTACTGTTCGGAGCATCTGTGCACTTGCAGCCCATCATGGTTGGAATGTACATCAGTTGGACATTAAAAGTGCATTTCTGAATGGTGACTTGCATGAAGAAGTGTATGTTTTTCAGCCCTATGCCTTTGTGTAGAAAGGGCATCAAAACCAGGTGTGTAGGTTAAATAAGGAATTATATGGTTTAAAGCAAGCATCACATGCTTGGTATGAGAAGATACATGCCTATCTGATTACACATGGTTTTGAGAACAGTCCAACTGAAAGCACCTTATATGTTAAGTGTGCTAATGATGTATTTCTGATCATTGTAGTTTATGTTGATGACATGTTGCTCATTGGTCCTCATGACATACATATTGCTGATTTTAAGGCTAATTTGCATGCCTCATTTGAGATGTTTGATTTGGGGCATTTGCATCACTATTTGGGCATTCAGTTTATGCAAGTTGATGGTGGAATGGCTTTGTGTCAAATGAAATATATTGACACATTATTGGAGCATTTCGGCCTTGAAGACTCTAAGCCTATTGCCACTCCCATGGAGACAGGTTTACGATTGAGTCTTCATGATGTTGGAGATGCATTTGATGCTGTTGTCTATCAGCAGGCTATTGGATGCTTGATTTACTTATGCATTACTCGGCCAGATATTCAGTTTGCTATCTCACAGATGAGCAGGTTTATGCATTGCCCAGGAGTCAAGCATTGGAAGGCGGTTAAGCACATCTTTTACTACTTGAGTGGTACTCGGCTACTTGGGTTGTTTTATCCCGAGGGGGATCACTACCGCCAGATTTGCATGCTTTTTTGACTCTGATTGGGCTGGTTGCTATGACACTCGTCTTTTAGAGCGACTATTGATTGTGTGTGGCTTAGATGCCTTATGGTTGATTTGGGTGTTGGTCAGTCTTCTGCCACCACCATCTTCACTGACAGCCAGAGTGCATTGGCAGTTACGAGGAACCATGTGTTCCATGCTCGCACTAGGCACATTGAGGTGCATTATCATTATGTTAGGGAGAGGTTCTCTGATGGGGAGATCAGCTTGGCATATGTGCCCACACAGGAGAACATTGTAGACCTTTTCACAAAGGCTCTGCCTAAGGAGAAGTTTGAAGCTTTCCGCAAAGCTTTTGTCTTACTTCCTTTTGTGGAGTGACTTCCACATAGCTTGGCACTTCCTTATACATGAGTGCGAGCTCGTTGTTCACCGCATCACTCCCAAGGGGGATTTGTTGATATATTTAGGTAGTGATGTGTGTGAACACACTAGGACTGCCGGGGCACTTTTTTCCCTCTTTATGAGTTTTTTTCCCTCGGCTTGTAGATATGCCTATTGCCCTGATGGGATACTTATCTTTGTACATTCTCTAGTAATACATTCAGCATTGTGTGTTGTGCTCCAAGCTTCTTCTTCTTCCTGTGTTGTTCATGTGCTTCTGTAGACATCTAACTCCAACACTTAATACTAAAAAAGAAGATGAGTGAGAGATAGAGAGAGAATAGGCAAGATTTCAAATGTAACGGTAAGCAATGAGGATCACCTACATTATCTATATTCAAATGTCAAATAACAATGTGTGTATATGATACAAACTGACAATATTTGTATCAAGGTAGAAATATGAACTAGATTCAAGAGATTGTGTGCCTAAGAGGTATGAAGAGTGTGTGTGTGAGAATATGGAGTATAAGAACATTTTAGAACTATTTTATAGCAAACCCAAATTCTGATCAATCTAAATAAGAAATGAGTGATCTAGCAAGTAAGAATGGAAATAGAATTGCTACTCGCAGTAAATCAACAATGGATGCTGATGGTAAGCTGGCAGAATCTCCTCTAGATAATCAACAAGACGTAGACCATAACTCCTTCAAGAGTGTAAGAACTCCTCCTCTACGATGGCCTCCAATATCTCCTCCTTGCTTGAGAAGATTGATCATCTCCAAAGAGAGTAACTAGAGATTGCTCCTTGAGTTGACGTTGAACAAAGAGCCAAAGCCCTCCTTATATAGTATTCTAATTTGCCCATGATGAGACTTCCAAAAGCAAAAGCATGATTTCTATCAACTTTGAAAAACAACGATTGTAATGAAAAAGCAAATCGGCACTTTATTTTCTACGAACAATTGATTTCCAAAAAGTTCTAACATACTGTTGCCTGTGGGGATTGAGCCCAAATGCTTTGAAATTTATTTTGAGTTGATTCTCCTAGACCAAGGTGCCCATGCCATTTGTTTTCAAGTACTATTAGAACACCTGCAACATATACTTTTGATTTGTGTTATAGGCCCCTTTAGCTTTCCAATGACACTAAATAAGTGCCTATGTGCTTTGGAGATGATGCTTCAACCAATAGGATCAAAATAGATAAGTTTGCAACTAGCTAGTGACCAAAAAGTTGCTATTTTGATCTTGACACCTGCTGGATATTTTGCTCAGTACTCATAGTATAGTAGCAATTAGAAAACTTCCTTTTGAGTGTATCTAATTAATTTAGAGAGCTAATGATTCCAAGTGGAACCATACCCTATGAAGATGCACTTTTTTGCCTTAGGGTCTAGCTTACCTCTGATTTGAGATGGGATATGTACATAAGCAACACATCCAAAGATCCGACAATGATCAAGTGATGGCCTTCTACCATGTAATGCTTCATATGAGGTCATCCCATCAAGTGATTTGGATGGCATCCTGTTAATAAGATAAGTGGTAGTAGATACACTCTTTGCCCACAAATAATTAGGTAACCTTTTCTCATTAAGCATTGACCTAGTTGTTTCAACAATCAACCTATTTCTCCTCTCTACCACCCCATTTTGCTCAGGGGTATACCTTGTTGTAATCTCCCTTTTAATTCCTCTATCCTGCAAGAATGCATCAAATTCATTTGAGAAGTACTCACCTCCTCCATCTGACCTTAGTCTTTTTAGCCTTCTTCTTGTTTGGTTTTCCACAAGTGCGAGATACTCCTTAAAGCAACTGAACACTTCATCTTTGTGCTTCATAAAATACAAGATAGTCCCCCTACTGAAATCATCAATGAAAGACACATAATACCTTGAGCCAGAAATTGAAGGGTCCTTACTTGGTCCCCACACATCTATGTGGACAAGATCCAAGTAATCCTCATGCATATAACCTTTCTATGAGAAGGGTAACCTGTGAGATTTACCAAACTAACATGCACCACATTTGTAGATCATGTGTTGCTTGGATACATTAGGTATACCAAGCACAAATTGATCTCTACATATTTGCTTTAAAGTTCTCTCACCAATATGCCCTAATCTTTTATGCCAAATCTCAAGCTTTGATAATGTTTGATCCTTGTAATTATAAAGTGCAATATTCCTTGTATCTTCTAATTCAAATGTAAGTAGTCCACCTGTCTTTTCTCCCTTGGAAATTCTCTTGAATCCATGTTGGGGATCCTCCACAAATGCTCCATACTTGTTGAACCTAACCCGCAAACCCTTTTCCACAATCTGTCCAACACTCATCAAGTTCTTGGTGATTGTAGGTACATAATAAACCCTGCTCAACAACTTTCTATTCCCATCAGAAGTTTTAACATTTCCTCTTTGTACTTGGTGCTTACCCTTCGGTTCCTCAAGGTCAAAGAGAAGAGCTACATTGCCTGCCACATGGTTTGAACATCCTGAGTCAATATAGAAGAGGTGTTCATCATTCATACCTTGCTTTGAAGTCATGTTCATAATCAGAAGGGAATCCTCTTGATCCTCTGTGTAATTGTTGTAGTCTTTCCTTGATTTGTATCCTCCTTGGTAGTTATTGTTGTAGTTGTCATTGTAGTTTTGAGTATGATTGAATCTTCCTCTTGATTGTGAGTAACCACCTCTTTGATATCCTCTTCCTCTCTGATTCTTGTAGTTCCTATAGCACTCATCTGTAGTGTGATTAGACAATCCACATATGTTGCATGGGGAAGAGTTGAAAGGTCTCTCTCTACCTTGCTTACCTCCTTTGCCCCTACCTCTTGAGTTCCTACCTCTCCCTGCATAGTTAGCTTGGGAAGTAGTACCTTCATCTTCAATCTTTTACTTTTCCCTTTCTCTTTAGACTTGTCTTTATCTATGTATAGGGCAGAAGAGTTATTACCTCTTGATGGTTCTCCATTTTTGTTGAGCTTGGATTCATGGGTAAAGAGTTGCCCCATGAGTGTGGTAAGATATGGAATCCGCATGTCCATGTATAAGTCCATGGAAGTTGTGAAGATTTCCCATTTTTCATCTCGCTTGATGCCATTGATTACTTGACTCACTATTTGATCCTCTTCAATCTCCTCTCCTATGCTTGCCAATTGGTTAGCCACATCCTTGAATTTGGTCACATACTCTGAAATGCTTTGCTTGGGTTGATTCCTTTGAGTGGTGAACTCAATCCACAATTGGTTCTTTCTTGCTCTTGTATTGGATGAAAAGTATGACGACAATGTATCCTAAGTCTCTTGGGATGTTTTATAGTTCCTAATATGTGGAAGAAGGAAGTCAGAGATAGATTTAAGAAGATATGACCTTGCTAGTGCATCTTTGGCACACCATGAGTTGAGTCTTTCAAGCTCCTCTCTTGTAGGTTGTCCTTTGCTTCTAAAAATGGGAAACTCCTCATCTCCTGATATGTATCATAGAGGCTCCTTCCTTGCAAGTATGTCTTCATCCTCAAGGACCATGCTTGGTAATTGTTCCTATCCAATGTATCAATAAAAGAAGGGAAACCATCTCCCATTTTACCTCAAATTGCTCTCATACCACTGTTGGAAAGATGGATGGACACCTCAAGAAATGAGTTGGTACTGTTGAGAGTGATGGATGGATGCACTCAGGAAATCAGTTGGTGCTGCAAAACCTGCTTCACACCTGCCCTCTTTTCTCTTCTGATATGCTTAGTACACAAGCTTAGCTTCCTAATGACATAAAGAAACCATATATGTGCTTTGGAAATGATTTGAGTAATGACCAAATCAAAACAGATAACTTGGTACTTCACAAATCAAGCAAAACCTTCTATTCCTGTAATGATACCTGTTCAGACTTTTACTCAGTGTGTCCAGCACACTTAAAATTGGCACAATTCCTTTTGGAAGTATTAATGTACCTTAGTAAGCTACCAATCATAAGTGGAATCACTTCAATTGATAAACTATGCACTGAGAAATAAGTTTAGCAAGATTATAATCACCCCCGACTTTTCAGGAACTCTGCAGATAGATACCAATGTGCAATTTTGTATGCTTGTAGTAGACTTTGAGCTGGTTCCAATGAGCTATAGAACACTTGATTTGGTTCAGTAGATCCAGAGAAATGCCCTGATGAAGTTGACAGACTTGGAGTAGGTGACTCAGACAAAACAGAGATGATGAATGTATACTTCTATTGATATATGTGTTTGTACAATCTCATTAGCTTGCCAAGCACAGCTAAATGAGGTATTGTGGTGTTGGCAATAGAGTAGCCTTCACACACAATGAGTTACAATGAGATTTTGCCTCGGGGAGTGAGCTGAAGTGAGAGTGTTACCCGCGACTTTTTCACTACATCATTTATAGGAGTTTGATCTTCATTTGAATTTGAAATTCAAACTTAGACTCCCTTGAATCTCTCCTCTAAAGTTAGGGAGATATTCTCTCCATCTCAACATTCAAATTTCCACGACTCTAGTGGTAGGTGGATGACTTAAAGTGATTACAAACAAATGATAAGTCACTTAGACTTTTACAAGGGGTAAACAAGTAGAAACACATAAGCATATGTTCCCATGAGTCTTCCTTCAATTGAAGTCTAGATAATCCTTTGTCCATGCTAATCTTCCATAAGTCCAAGGGTCCAAGCCAATGTGTGTAGGCTTGTCTTGCACCAACAGCTCCCCCTCAAGCCAAACACTTTGGCTTAAGTCTTCTTCTTCATTCTTCAATTACTTCCTGCAATCCAATCATAGATTTGAATCTGCATAGCTTGTTTCCATCCAATGCCTTGGTAAGTAAATCTGCACATTGCATATTAGTAGAAACATATATCAATTGAATCTCTTTACTTAGAAATTTCTCTCTCACATAGTGGTAATGAACCTCTATGTGCTTTGTTCTGGCATGATAAATTGGGTTTGCTGCAAGATGAAGAGAGCTAGTATTGTCTCCAAAGATAATAGGTGGTCTTGTATGTAGTCCTAACTCTGTATAAAGAAGCTTCAACCAGATAGCTTCTTGAGTAGCATTTGCAAGTCCTCTATACTCTGCTTCAGTGGATGATAATGCCACTGTAGGTTGCTTCTTGGCTGACCAAGAGATAGGCTTGTCTCCTGCAAAACAAATGTACCCTGAGGTGCTCCTCCTATCATCCTTGCATCCTGCCCAATCTGCATCTGAGTAAACCTTAATGTCAATATCTGATGTATAAGGGAAATACAAACCATGACTTTGAGTTCCCTTAAGGTACTTCAAGATCTTCTTGGCTGCCTCTAGGTGAGGTACTCTAGGTTTGTGCATGAATTGACTAAGCACACTTACTCCATATGCTATGTCAATTCTTGTCAAGGTAGCATAGTTCAAGCTACCCACCATACTTTGGTATCCTGTAATGTCTTTGATTTCTTCTCCTTCATGAGCACTTAGCTTTTGGTTAACCTCCATTGGAGTAGTAGATACCTTAGCATCCTGCAAACCAAACTTCTTGACCATATCCTGTACATACTTCTTTTGAGTGATGTATATACCTGAGTTTGTGTAGATCAATTCAAGACCTAGAAAATATTTTAGTAATCCAAGATCACTTATCTTGAATTCTTTCATCATCTGACCCTTGATGTGTCTAATCCCATTGACATCATTACCTGTAATGATGATGTCATCAACATAAACACATAAGTAAATTACCTCTGTACTACTTCTCTTTATGAATAGAGAAGTGTCTGCTTTGCTCATCACAAATCCTTGGTCTTGGAGGTAGGTAGTCAATCTGTAATTCCATGCTCTAGGTGCCTGCTTCAAACCATACAGAGCCTTCTTCAATTTACAAACATAATGTACCTTTCTTGGATCTTCATAGCCAGGTGGTTGTGACATGTAGACTTCTTCAGATATCCATCCATTTAGGAATGCATTCTTCACATCCAATTGGTACATGTTCCAATTCTTGCATGCAGCTACACTCACCAAAACTCTGATAGTTGGCATCTTGGCCACAGGAGAAAATGTCTCCTCATAATCAATGCCTTGGGTTTGTGCAAAACCCTTGGCTACCAACCTAGCTTTGTACCTGTTAATTGTTCCATCTGAATTCTTCTTCAATTTGTAGATCCATCTGGATCCTATTACCTTCATAGTATCCTTCTTGGGTACCAAGTCCCAAGTATCACTCTCTTGGAGGGCTTCTATCTCCTCATCCATGGCTTCTCTCCATTCTGGCTTTGTAATTGCTTCTTCATAGGTACCTGGTTCTTCATTCAACAAGTCTTTTGCAAGATATACAGAATGTTTAGTTACAAGTGATGTGTCATACCCAAATCTGATAGGTTTCTTCTTCTCTCTCTGAGATCTTCTCATAGCTTGAGTAGAAGTTTCTGCCTTGTCCTCCAATTGCTTCATCTTCATCTTTCCTTTGGATTTCCAAGCCTTGAACTCTTCAAGGTTGATGGTATCATCATCTGAGCTTGAATCTTCTTGCTGAGTTGGCTCTTCCTTGGTAAGCTTTGGAAAATCTTCCTCCATGTCATAGGGTAGACTCACTTTCCTGCATTCATTCTCATACCATGAGTCATTCTCATCAAATATGACATCTCTGCTTACCTTGAACCCTTTGTTTGTGGGGTTGTAGAATCTGTATCCCTTTTGGTTCAAATCATAGCCAATGAAGATACATTTCTCTGCCTTTGGGTCTAGCTTTCCTCTTACCTGTGAGGGAATATGCACATATGCTATACAACCAAAGATTTTGCAATGATCCAGAGAGGGTCTCTTACCATGCCATGCTTCATATGGTGTCATGCCATCAAGTGATTTGGATGGCAACCTATTGATGAGGTAAGTGGCAGTGGACACACTCTCTGCCCATAGGTAATTTGGCAACCTTTTTTCATTGAGCATAGACCTAGCTGTTTCCACTATAAGTCTATTCCTTCTTTCTGCTACCCCATTTTGTTCAGGTGAATATCTGGTAGTGATCTCTCTCTTGATGCCTCTTTCCTGCAAGAACTCTTCAAACTCATTTGAGAAGTATTCTCCTCCACCATCTGACCTTAGCCTCTTCAAGCTTCTACCTGTTTGATTCTCAACAAGTGCAAGATACCTCTTGAAACAATTAAACACTTCATCTTTATGCTTCATAAAATATAAAATGGTCCACCTGCTATAGTCATCAATAAAAGACACATAATATCTTGAACCAGAAATGGAAGGATCCTTGCTAGGTCCCCAAACATCTGTGTGTACCAAGTCTAGGTAGTCTTCATGCATGAAACCTTTCCTTGAGTAGGGTAATCTGTGAGACTTACCAAATTGACATGATCCACATTTGTAAATCATGTGTTGCTTGGATACATTAGGTATCCCAAGCACACATTGATCCCTGCACATTTGCTTGAGAGTTCTTTCACCTATGTGCCCTAATCTTTTATGCCATATCTCTAACTCTGAAAGTGTCTGATCCTTGTAATTATACAAAGCAATGTTTTTTGTATCTTCTAGCTCAAATGTAAATAATCTACCTGATTTCTCCCCTTTGGCTATCCTTCTGAATCCTTGTTTTGGGTCCTCCACATATGCTCCATGTTGTGTGAATCTGACCTGCAAACCTTTCTCCACAATCTGCCCAACACTCATTAAATTCTTAGTTATTGTTGGTACATAGAGTACCCTGCTTAATAGATTTTGATTACCATCACATGTCTTCACATTTCCAATTTTGACAACAGAGTGCTTAGTGTCATCACCTGTTTGTACCTGATGTTTGCCCTTGGGCTCTTCCAAATCAGAAAGCAATGCCACATTGCCAGCTACATGGTTAGAACATCCTGAGTCAATGTAAAATAAATGATCATCATTTGTACCTATCTTGGAGGTCATGTTCATGATCAATAAGGAGTCATCTTGCTCCTCTGTGTAGTTATTGTAGTCTCTTCTATTTCTGAATCCACCTTGGTAGCTTCCATTGTGGTTGTTGTTGTAATTGTTGTTGTATTGGTTGTTGTACCCATTGTAGCTTTGATGTTGGTTGAATCTGCCTCTTCCTTGAGAGTATCCACCTCTTGAGTAGCCTCTTCCTCTCTGATTTTTGTAGTTCTTGTAGCATTCATCTGTGGTATGATTGGACAACCCACAGATGTTGCAAGGTGATGAGTTGTAGGGTCTCCCCCTACCTGACTTACCTCCTCTGCCCCTTCCTCTAGATGACCTACCTCTCCCTGCATAATTGGCTTGAGAGGTAGAGCCTTCTTCATCCTGTTTCTTCTTGCCTTTATCTTTAACTTTCTTATCAGTGAAGAGAGCAGAGGGGTTATTACCTTTTGATTGATCTCCAGCTTTGGTGAACTTTGCTTCATGTGTAAATAGTTGGCCCATGAGTGTTGTAAGATCAGGGGTATGCATGTCCATGTAGAGGTCCATTGCAGTGGTGAAACTTTCCCACTTATCATCTGCCTTGAGTCCATTTGTCACTTGCCTGACTATTTGCTCCTCTTCAATTTCCTCTCCAATGCTTGCTAGTTGGTCTGCCACATCTTTGATCTTTGTCACATAATCTGAGACTGATTGCTTGGGCTGCTTCCTAAGTGTTGTGAACTCTATCCATAATTGATTCTTCCTAGCCCTTGTGTTGGAAGAAAAGTAATTTGACAAGGTTTCCCAAGTCTCTTGGGAAGTCTTACAGTTTCTTACATGAGGTAAAAGAAAGTCAGATATAGAGTTTAAGAGATAAGACCTTGCCAAAGCATCCTTTGCACACCATTGGTTAAGTCTTTCATGCTCATCCTTTGTAGGTAGTCCTCTAGTCTTGAATGAGGGCAACTCCTCATCTCCTGATATGTATCCAAATAGACTTCTCCCTTGTAGATAGGTCTTCATTCTCAATGACCAAGCTTGATAGTTGTTTCTGTCCAATTTGTCAATGAAAGAAGGGAAACCATCACCCATGATTACCTTGTTTTGCTCTGATACCGCTGTTGAGAGTGATGGATGGATGCACTCAGGAAATCAGTTGGTGCTGCAAAACCTGCTTCACACCTGCCCTCTTTTCTCTTCTGATATGCTTAGTACACAAGCTTAGCTTCCTAATGACATAAAGAAACCATATATGTGCTTTGGAAATGATTTGAGTAATGACCAAATCAAAACAGATAACTTGGTACTTCACAAATCAAGCAAAACCTTCTATTCCTGTAATGATACCTGTTCAGACTTTTACTCAGTGTGTCCAGCACACTTAAAATTGGCACAATTCCTTTTGGAAGTATTAATGTACCTTAGTAAGCTACCAATCATAAGTGGAATCACTTCAATTGATAAACTATGCACTGAGAAATAAGTTTAGCAAGATTATAATCACCCCCGACTTTTCAGGAACTCTGCAGACAGATACCAGTGTGCACCTCGATTCGATTTTCTCCCAAATGGCTGAATGAAATCCTTTGAAATTTTGTATGCTTGTAGTAGACTTTGAGCTGGTTCCAATGAGCTATAGAACACTTGATTTGATTCAGTAGATCCAGAGAAATGCCCTGATGAAGTTGACAGACTTGGAGTAGGTGACTCAGACAAAACAGAGATGATGAATGTATACTTCTATTGATATATGTGTTTGTACAATCTCATTAGCTTGCCAAGCACAGCTAAATGAGGTATTGTGGTGTTGGCAATAGAGTAGCCTTCACACACAATGAGTTACAATGAGATTTTGCCTCGGGGAGTGAGCTGAAGTGAGAGTGTTACCCGCGACTTTTTCACTACATCATTTATAGGAGTTTGATCTTCATTTGAATTTGAAATTCAAACTTAGACTCCCTTGAATCTCTCCTCTAAAGTTAGGGAGATATTCTCTCCATCTCAACATTCAAATTTCCACGACTCTAGTGGTAGGTGGATGACTTAAAGTGATTACAAACAAATGATAAGTCACTTAGACTTTTACAAGGGGTAAACAAGTAGAAACACATAAGCATATGTTCCCATGAGTCTTCCTTCAATTGAAGTCTAGATAATCCTTTGTCCATGCTAATCTTCCATAAGTCCAAGGGTCCAAGCCAATGTGTGTAGGCTTGTCTTGCACCAACAGGTACTGCTAATCCCTCCTTAGTACCTGCCCTATTTTACTTTAGAGTTGTGTTGTAGGCCCCTTTAGCTTTTCAATGAAACTAAATAAGTGCCTATGTGGAGATGATGCTTCAACCAATAGGATCAAAATAGATAAGTTTGCAACTAGCTAGTGACCAAAAAGTTTCTATTTTGGTCTTAACACCTACTGGAGTTTTTTCTTAGTACTCACAGTATAGTAGCAATTAGAAAAATTCCTTCTATGTGTATCTACTTAACATAGAGGTCTAATGGTTCCAAGTGGAATCACTTAAAATGTAGTCAATGTCTTTAGCAAGTTGAATCTTACTCCTGATATTTTAGGAGCTCTATAGAGAACAACCAGTGACCACTTCCAGACAATTTCCTCCCAATTGGCTGAATGAAACTTCTTCAAACTTTGGCATGTTGTAATAGACTTTGCACTTGTTCCAACAAGCTATAGAAAATTGAAATTGGTGGAGGGATCACTGAGATATGAGCAAGACAAGTACACTGTTCTGAGTGACAATGACAGAGAGACCAACAGAGATGATCAATGATATGTATTATATGACAATGTTGTACATGATTATTGGCATGAATATTGTTGGAACATCAAGCTTAAACTTTGCTTGAGGTGGATTTGATCTACATCAAAGGCTATCACGTCGAAAGAATATCCGTTGGAGAGTTCTTTTTCATATGCTCATTTATTATATTTTTTGAGAATATTTTGATGGCTCATTTACCGTTGTAAAAGCCTTGAGCTTGACACATGTAAAGGTAAAAATATAGAGCCAAAATCCCACGAAATTCTGGTGGTTGAAGTTGCATTCAATCAAGCAAATCAAGTCACCTAAAAGTAGATCAATCAAGATCTTCACTTTTCCTAGATTGTAGGAAAGTGAATTGATTCCCTCCAACAACCATTCCCACCTTCATTTGAATTCAAATTCAAGTTGTAAAAGTCGTGGAACACTCCTAGAGGCTATATAAGGAGTTAAAATCACTTGTATTATACATGGAAGCAATATACATACACTTGTGACCATCATTGTCTTGCTCCTTCAATTTTCTGCATCATCTTCTTCGCCAACAGTAATCTTGCAGAGGCTGCTGCTCTCTCCTCAGAGCTCCAAATTGGGTGCAAGAGGACTCATTGAAAAGGTAGGTGTCTAGTTTATGCCTGTAAATTTTCAAAGCATTTGGTTCAGCAGATTTGGAGAAATCTCAGTTTTTCTGCCTCGGGGTCAATCTCTGCGTATTCCTGAAAAATAGGAAGTACCACCGGTGAATGTTGCATTCATTCCTATAGCATATTTTTCTTATTCCTTATACTTTTGTGCATTCCATACACTCAACCCTATGTGTATCACGCCCATAAAAGGATTTTTTCTAATTGTAATCACGCTGGTCGCTATG
Source organism: Ceratopteris richardii (assembly GCA_020310875.1). Classification (NCBI taxonomy): domain Eukaryota; kingdom Viridiplantae; phylum Streptophyta; class Polypodiopsida; order Polypodiales; family Pteridaceae; genus Ceratopteris; species Ceratopteris richardii. Next base: position 167,960,108 of record CM035418.1, on the reverse strand, counting down.
GGCTTTTGAAGTTCATTGTCTCTTCCATAGATAGTAAGTTTTTTGAGCTAGTCGACCCGCAAACCTATCTGTTTTGTATCGACTCATTCTCCTTGATGCTCCAAGGTACAAAGTGTGTTTCTTTGCACTTATAGCATGCCTATAAGGTCTTTGAGTCTCCAAAAGCTCAAGGGCTGGTCTTGTGCCGGTTGGCTTGACCAAACTTCGTCGCTTCGAAACACACTTTTCTACCTTCGACAAGCTTCTCCAAGTTCTTTCAGTGGTATCAGAGCTAGTTCAAGATGGGTGACGGCTTTCCCTCAATGATCGAGAAGCTTGATCGACACAACTATGCGGCTTGGCAAATCAGAATGGAGGCCTATTTGCAAGGTAGAAATCTTTATGGAATTGTAGCAGGTGATGAAGCTATGCCTATTCCAAGATCCAAAGGAGGACCTACACAAGAGGAGACAGATAAGCTCACACTTTGGTGCGCAAGGGATGCTCAAGCAAGGTCGTACATACTAAACTCAATCTCTGACTTTCTATTACCACATATTAGAGGATGCAAGACATCTCAAGAGACTTGGGATGCCCTGGAGACTTTCTTTTCTGGTAGTACCAAAGCAAGAAAGAATCATCTTTGGAACGAGTTCAACCAAATGAAGAAGACACCTAAACAAACCATCACAGAGTTTGTTACCAAGGTCAAGGAGGTTGCGGATCAGTTAGCATCCATTGGAGAGCTGATTGAAGAAGAGGTCATCATGAGGCAAATTCTCAACGGCATTCGAAGTGATAAGCAATGGCAATCCTTCACGACGGCTTACGATCTCATCATGGATGTGCAAACTCCAGACTTCAACATCTTTCTTGGACAACTCTTCAATCAAGAAGCCAACAATAGCATAAAGGAAGGTAACTCTTATCATGGTAGTTCAACTAGTGCGCTATATGCAGATAAGAAGGATAAGAAGCAGAAAGGCAAGAAGAAGGAAGAAGACGAAGAAGAGACTTCCCAAGCCAACTTCGCAAGCAAGAGCAAGTGGAAAGGGAAGAAGAAAGGATCAAAGCAAGACAAAGCCAAAGGTCAGAATGTTCAACCTTGTGCCATATGCGATAAGACCAACCACACCACTCAGAATTGCTGGTTCAATGGGAAGACCCAAAAAGGAAGTGGAAGAGGTGGATATGGCGGCAATAGAGGCAGAGGTGGACACAACTTCAACAACAACAATAGAAGCTATAATCTAAGGGACTACAACAATTATTCAGAAGATCAACCACATGAAGACTCATTACTTCTCATGAATCTAAGCCACAAAGAAGGTAAAGAAGATGATCATTTGTTCTACATAGATTCAAGATGTTCGAATCATGTTGCAGGCAACATTGCTCTTCTATCTGACTTGGAAAGTCCAAAGCATAGACATGAAGTGCAAACAGGGGATGACACAAAGCACAATGTGGAGAAGATTGGTAATGTCAAAGCTTCCAATGGCAGGACAAACATTCTGAGTAAGGTTCTCTATGTACCCACTATCACTAAAAACCTAATAAGTGTAGGCCAAATAGTTGAAAAAGGCTTGCAAGTTAGGTTCACCCAACATGGAGCTTTTGTGGAAGATCCATGTCAAGGCTTCAAGAAGATAGCCCGAGGTGAGAAGCATGGTAGGCTCTTTACTTTTGAAGTAGGAGATACCAGGAACATAGCTCTATTCAACTTTGGGTCTCAAACCCTAAGTGAGCTTGAAGTGTGGCATAAGAGACTTGCTCATGTGAATGAAAGAACCTTGAAGGATATATGCAGGGATCAAAGTGTTCTAGGACTGCGGAACATATCAAAGCAACACATGATCAACAGGTGTGATGCATGTCAGATTGGGAAGGCACAAAGACAACCATTCAACCACAAAGGCTACATCCACAACAACTTATTGGACTTAGTACATATAGATGTATGGGGACCAAGTCAAGAACCTTCATTGGCAGGATCAAGGTATTATGTCTCATTTATTGTTGACCATAGTAGATGGACTGTTCTATACTTTATCAAGAGTAAGAATGAAGTATTTGATTGCTTCAAGAAGTATCTTGCACATGTGGAGAATCATACAGGTAGATCACTAAAGAAGCTCAGATCTGATGGAGGGGGAGAATACTTCTCCAAAGAGTTTGATGAGTTCTTGCAGGACAAAGGTATCAAAAGGGAAGTGACTACTAGGTACTCTCCTCAACTAAATGGAATTGTAGAGAGGAGAAATAAGACATTGGTTGGATCAGACCGAACAATGCTTGAAGAGAAGAAGTTGCCACATTATCTATGGGCAGAAGCTATTTCAACTGCAGTGTACCTTGTCAATCGACTACCATCCAAATCACTTCAAGGTATGACTCCTTATGAAGCATGGCATGGAAGAAAACCTAGTCTTGGACATTGCAAGGTTTTTGGTTGTTTAGCTTATGTTCATGTACCATCACAAATAAGAGGTAAGCTAGATGAAAGGGCAACAAAGGTAGTGTTTATTGGATATGATTCAACTCAGATGGGTTACAGGTTCTTCAATCCTTCAACCAAGCAATTCACTACAAGTAGAGATGTTGTGTTTGAAGAACACAGGTCTTGGTATGATGAAGACAAACAAAAGGTAACACTACCATATGATCTTGATTATGACTCTCATCAATTAGGAAGCAAGCATGATACACAGGTCCAGGATCCAAGAAGTGATACAGACGATGACCAAGATGAAAGAGAAAGGGATTACAAGCTATGGAAGTCAAGAGGCAAAGCAAAGATGCAAGAGGTTGGAGAATGCTCCAAACAAGCACCTAGAAGATCAGCAAGAGAGAAGAAACAACCAGAAAGGTATGGATATGATTCCACATTTGTTACAAAGCATTCAATCTACTTGGCAAAAGACTCTATTTCAGAGGAACCCTCAACCTATGAAGAGGCAAAGGGAAACCCTAATTGGGAAAAGGCCATGAACGAAGAGATAGATGCATTGAAGGAAATGGACACTTGGGATTTGGTTCCAATGTCGCCGAATCAAAAGGTAATTGGTTGCAGATGGGTATATAAAGTTAAAAGAAATTCAGATGGATTAGTTTGCAGGTACAAGGCAAGATTAGTTGCCAAAGGATGCTCACAAACTCATGGTATAGACTATGAGGAAACATTCTCACCAGTTGCAAAGATGACTACAATCAGGACATTGATAAGTGTAGCTGCTGCAAGGAATTGGAGACTACTCCAACTTGATGTGAAAAATGCATTCCTAAATGGTTGGATAAGTGAAGAGGTATACATGTCACAACCACCAGGTTTTGAAAACCCTAATCATCCATCTTATGTTTGCAGACTTAAGAAAGCATTGTATGGATTGAAACAAGCTCCAAGAGCTTGGAATTACAGGTTGGTTACATATCTTCAAGATCAAGGGTTCAAAGCTAGCAGCTCAGATCCTTCTCTATTCATCAAAAGGGATCACAATGAGGTTATCTATCTATGTGTATATGTAGATGATATTATTGTGACAGGAGATGATCTAAATGGCATTCAAAGGATCAAGAGACACATGCAAGAGGAGTTCAAAATCAGTGACCTAGGTGAGCTCACATATTTCCTAGGTATGCAGGTGATATACACAGATGAAGGAATGTATTTGACTCAAAGAAGATACATTCATGATCTTCTTCTCAAGTTCAAAATGGAGAACACTAAACCTGCAGGTACACCTTTGGAGATGAATCATAAACTTAGTGTTTATGAAGGTGAGAAAATTGAAGACATTAAAGAGTATCAAAGCTTGGTAGGTAGCTTGATATATGCTACTCATACAAGGGCAGACATCTCATATAGTGTGGGAGTGCTTAGTCAGTTCATGCACTCATCGAGAAGACCACACATGGATGCAGCTAAGAGAGTACTTAAGTATCTCAAAGGTACAATCAACGAAGGTATATTCTATCCTTGCTCTTCAGATTTGGATATCAAAATCTACTCAGATGCAGATTGGGCAGGAGCTAAGGATGATAGAAAAAGTACATCTGGTTACTTAGCATTTGCAGGTTCGAAGCTAGTGTCATGGAGTTCCAAGAAGCAACCAACAGTTGCTTTATCCTCAACTGAAGCAGAGTACAGAGGCTTTACCATAGCAACTCAAGAGGAAATATGGTTAAAAGCATTGTATACAGATTTGGGACTAGTGGGTTCCAAACCTCACATATTTGGAGATAATGTAAGTTCCATGCATCTAGCGGTAAATCCTATTTTCCATGTGAGAACCAAGCACATAGAAGTCCATTATCACTTCATCAGGGAGAAGCTCATGGCAAAGGAGATTGACATTTCTTTTGTTCCGACTGAAAAGCAAGTAGCAGATATGATGAAGAAGGCACTTGATGGAATAAAGCTTTGTAGATTCAAAGCTATGGCAGGTATTCAACCTATCAGAGAATGAAGACTCAAGCATACTTTAGCTTGAGGGGGAGCTGTTGGAACATCAAGCTTACACTATGCTTGAGGTGGATTTGATCTACATCAAAGGCTATCGCGTTGAAAGAATATCCGTTGGAGAGTTCTTTTTCATATGCTCATTTATTGTATTTTTTGAGAATATTTTGATGGCTCATTTACCGTTGTAAAAGCCTTGAGCTTGACACATGTAAAGGTAGAAATATAGAGCCAAAATCCCACGAAATTTTGGTGGTTGAAGTTGCATTCAATCAAGCAAATCAAGTCACCTAAAAGTAGATCAATCAAGATCTTCACTTTTCCTAGCAACAACCATTCCCACCTTCATTTGAATTCAAATTCAAGTTACAAAAGTCGTGGAACACTCCTATAGGCTATATAAGGAGTTAAAATCACTTGTATTATACATGGAAGCAATATACATACACTTGTGACCATCATTGTCTTGCTCCTTCAATTTTCTGCATCATCTTCTTCGCCAACAGTAATCTTGCAGAGGCTGCTGCTCTCTCTTCAGAGATCCAAATTGAGTGCAAGAGGACTCATTGGAAAGGTATTAGTGTCTAGTTTATTCCTGTAAATTGTCAAAGAATTTGGTTCAGCAGAGTTGGAGAAATCGCAGTTTTTCTGCCTCGGGGTCAATCTCTGCGTATTCCTGAAAAATAGGAAGTACCACCTGTGAATGTCGCATTCATTCCTATAGCATATTTTGCTTATTCCTTATACTTTTGTGCATTCCATACACTCAATCCTATGTGTATCACTCCCATAAAAGGATTTTTTCTAATTTTAATCACGCTGGTCGCTATGGGCTTTTGAAGTTCATTGTCTCTTCCATAGATAGTAAGTTTTTTGAGCTAGTCGACCCGCAAACCCATCTGTTTTGTATCGACTCATTCTCCTTGATGCTCCAAGGTACATAGTGTGTTTCTTTGCACTGATAGCATGCCTATAAGGTCTATTTGAGTCTCCAAAAGCTCAAGGGCTGATCTTGTGCCGGTTGGCTTGACCAAACTTTGCCGCTTCGAAACGCACTTTTCTACCTTCGACAAGCTTCTCCAAGTTCTTTCAAATATGATACCCAATTATGATGATAGGAGTAGGCTATAGTGTAAGCCTCTCAAATATATCAAATGATCGACAATTTTCTCAGTAATGGGGGCACTTATGGCTACAAGTTTACAATCTCCTTTTATAGTTTGCATTCAAATTCAAACTTGGCTTTACCTAAAAATTCTCCTCCAAGTTAAGAGTTATTCCATCTAAATGAATTCGTAGCTTTATCCCTCTAACTCCACGAGTTTAGTGGATTTACAAGATTCCCTCAAGTCAAGTGACGTTTTACAAAAGTTTAATGGTAAAAACCATAAGCAATAGTTCATGTGGCTCTTCAACGATTGCACATAGCTTCTTCCAATGCCTAGCCAAGTGTGCAGGCTTGGCATTTACTCCAACAAATATCATGTATTGAGAGTGATTTGAAGAGTACATATTGTTAAATTGTTTCCAACAACTTCCAACCATTTCCATTAATTAGTCATACTCAAGTAAAATGTGCATTTAGGAAAGGCTATAACTGATGTATTGTTTTTATCATTAACATAGTTGATTACACACATACACTTCCTAATGCACATAAAGCATTTATGGATTCCTATAAGGATTGTTTTATGGCTTATTTTCCTTCTAAACTGCCACCTTCTAGGGGATCACTTGACCATAGTAATGAATTAATTCCTAGTAGTTCTCCTCCCCATAAAGCACCTTATAGACATGGACCTTTACATCAACAAGAAATAGCTAATCAAGTTAAGGATTTAATTCACAAAGGACTTACAAGACCTAGTTTTTCTCCCTTTGGAGCACCTATTCTTTTAGTAGAGAAGAAGAACAAGACTTATAGGATGTGCATTGACTACAGAGGGCTCAATAAGATCACAATTAAAAATAGATATCCTATTCCTAGGATATATGATTTGCTAGTTAAACTTCGTGGAGCACATGTCTTTAGCAAAATGGATCTTAAATCTAGGTATCATTAGATATGAATGACACAAAATGATATTCACAAGACTACCTTTAGAATTTAGACTGGTCACTTCGAATTCATGGTAATGCCTTTTGGACTCACCAATGCACCTGCTACATTTGCACGTATGATGAATAACATTTTTCTTGATTACCAAGCTTTTGTTCTTGTTTTCTTTGATGATAAAATTGTGTCTAGTGAGAATGATAATAACCATACAAATCATTTAGCAACAGTCTTCAATTTGTTATGCAAAAAGAAACTTTATGAAAATCTTGAAAAGATTTATTTAAATTCAAAAAAGAATTAGAGTACTTAGGCCATATTGTTTCTAATCAAGGCATTCATGTTGATCCAAAGAAAATTAAAGTAATTGAAGAATGGCATGTACATCAATCTATGAATGATGTACACCCTTTTCTAGGGTTAGCTAGTTTTTATGGGAAGTTTGTAAAAGTTTTTTCTTATTTAGCACTCCCACTCACATTATTATTAAAGAAAAAGTTAAAATTTGCATGGGTATTAGCACAACAACAATATTTTGGAAAACACAAACATTCACTTTCTCATGCACTTGTTTTGCAATAACCAGATTTCGCACAACCTTTCCATGTAGTTACAGATGCTAGTGGTTTAGGTATAGGTGTTGTATTAATGCAAAATTATCATCCCATTGAATTTGAAAGTAGAATTATAGCACATATGATAAGGAACTTTCAGCTATTGTGCATGCTTTAAAATTTTAGAAACATTATCTTATGGGTTATGAAGTTATAATCAAAATAGCCCAACAGGCTATTAAGTATTTATTAAATCAACCATTGATTTCTGACAAACACATTAAATGGTCTTCATTCATACAAAATTTTTAGTCTATGATTCAATATCAACCTGGCAAAGTGAGTGTTGTAGCTGATGCCCTTAGTTGTTTCCCATCCACACAAATAAATATTTTTTCAGTCAATAATATTTCTGCTATTCATATTCATTCATGTCATGACATGATTCCTACTTATGCATCTGATTTGTATTTTTCACAAACATGGAATCCTTTCAATAATTCTACAACATTTAGTGAGGATCACCATAATTTTCATAATGGATTCTTATATTTCCAACACAAGCTATGCATCACACAAGGTTTTAAAGAATTTGTTATGAAAGAGATGCATGAATCACCATATATGGGTCATAGGGGCATACAAAGTACTATTTCTACATGTAAAGGATTCTTCTTTTGGCCGGAAAATGATATTGCATAGTATGTTTCCCATTGTATTGTGTATCAATGTGTGAAAAGACATCATGGTAAACCATTTGGATTATTAATGACACTTCCCATACCTAGTGGACCATGGGAACAAATTTCTATAGATTTTATTACTCGTCTTCCTACAACTTCATCTCATAATGATATGATTTGGACAATTGTTGATAGGTTTAGTAAACATGCATATTTCATTCCTTGTAAAAATAATTTTTTGCACCTCAAGCTACTGAGTTATTTATTAAATGTATTTTTCCGCATCATGGTTTTCCAAAAGTTATTCTTTCAAATCGAGATGTTTGTTTTCGTAATCACTTTTGGGTTGCATTATTTCAAAATTTAGGTTCTAAAATAGACTTTAGCTCTACATTTCATCTTGAAAGTAATGGGAAAAGTGAAGCTACAAAGTGAGATCTATTATGTTGCTATTCTTTAGATAATCCAAGTAATTGGGTGAGAAAATTCCTTTATTATAGTTTCCGTATAATAACACAACACATACCACTAGTGGACGAGCACCATATGAAATTGTTTATGGTAAAAAGCTTCCCACTCCCATGAATCTCACTCAAACTGATATACCTATGGATGATTCTTTTGCACAAGGTCATATTTCTACACTTCATGAGGTTCATGAGCACATTAAAAAGAGTCAAGAATGTTACATGTGTAATGTTAATAAGAAACGAGTAGCTAAACAGTTTAATGAAAAATGACTTTGTATGGTTACAAATAATTAAAAGACATTTGAAAAATATTTCACGACATCCTAAGGGTTAAACTTGCACCACATCATTATGGACCTTTTTGTATTATTCAAAAAATTAATGAGAATGCTTTTAGACTAGACATACCTTCTCATCGGAATATACATAATTCTTTCCATATTAGTTTATTGAAATCTTTTAAAGGAACTTTGTTGGAGAAACAATCACTAATTGAACATATATTTGAAGGTCAAAGCTTTAGAAGAAACCCACATGCCTATGTGAAGGGACAAATTCACAAGTGTATTAAATTTGTAAAGTTAGTTCACTTTAGTTCTAGAAGTTTTTTAAAAGTCATGAGATTGAGAAAAACTATATAAGTTAGTTTGTATCAACTGATGCGATGTGGAAGACAATGAGAAAGTGAGTTAGTACTCATTTTGTATGACTGAGAATAGTCGGGCTTCTCTGCGTGAGAAAGCTCCTGTACATTTGTGAGGTTTCATAGTTATGGAAAGAGTTTATTAAAGTTTTGTGTATAAGTCTTCTTCTTCCATCTCCAGTGTTTGTCTTCTGTGAAATGATTTGAAAGGTTGAAGTTTTCCAAGCAAGTCGATGCCTGGCATCGAGTTTGTGTTGATAAGTCCTTGTTTTATTCTCTGAGTGTTATATACTGCTAGAACTTCTAAAAAACATGAGGTTTGTGGAGCAACTCGATGCCTAGCATCGAGTTTTAGCATAAGGGCGATGCCTGGCATCGAGTTTCAGCATAAAGGCGATGCCTGGCATCGACTTCCCACATAAAAGTGGTCTTCTTCATACTTGTGGTTTATGCGCCTATTCAGGAACAAGAAATAGCTGAAAAAAGCACCAAGTCGATGCCTGGCATCGACTTTTGGTTTCAAGTCGATGCTAGGCATCGAATTTTCATTTTTAGACACTCAAAATTACTAAAAGAGGCAAAATTTCCAATTTTGAAAAGTCATACAGGGTGATCTTGTGAAGGCCATAACTTGAGTTCTAGAGATCCATTTCTTGCATATCATAGCTTGTTGGAAAGCTCTACTCTTCTACTTTCATCTGTCAAAAGCTCTTGGAGAAATAATATTTCTGCTAAGAGAAATTAGCAAAATACTGAAGGTTGGAGTGGCAATGAGTTAATGGTGACCATAGAGGTGTTCTAGTGTCACATTAATTCATTTCTTGTGGTGTTTCATACATCAACAAGTGGTATCAGAACAGAAAGGTCCTGAAGAGCAAAAGGCGGCAAAGGTACGAGAAGTTTTGGAAATTTTTCCATTAAAGTTTCAAAGGTGAAGCATTTGAAGACACAAGGCATCAAAAGGTTACTTCAAATGTACGAGAAGGAAAGGAATATGGCAGATCATATCTCCATTGACGAATTGGACAAAGATAATTACCCCACATGGGTAATGAGAATGGAAGCCTTACTTATGAGTAATGATCTCATGATATATGTTACATCTGAAGAAGAGAAGCCAGTATTTGGAGATGAAAGCCGACCAAAGAAAGAAGAACTAGATGCTTTAACACATTGGCAGAAGAAGGATGCAAGTGCAAAGGCATACATTTACAACACAATCTCAGATCATTTGCTACCACACATCAGAGGATTGGAATCATCTGAAGATATATGGAATGCATTGGAGTATCATTTCCAAAGCACTACTAAAGCACGGAAAGCAAGTCTATGGTCAGAGTTTACAACATTCAAGAAGACACCAAGTCAAAGTATTAGTGATTATGTCACTAAGATGAAGGATCTAGCACATAGTCTTGGATCCATAGATGAAGATATGGAGGTTCACAAGTTGATTGCTCAATTACTGACAGGTTTGAGAGGGGATGAAAGGTGGAAACCTTTTGTCTTATCAACAGAACATTCAATAAATCATTATGTTCCAGATTTGGACCAGTTGCTTGGTTTGATGCTCACATTTAAGCAAGACTTGAAAGGAGATGGAGATAAAGGACAAAGTTCTGCAATACATGAAGAACAAGAAGAAAGGAGACAAATGAAAAGCAAAGGATGAAGAAGAGTCAACTTCTCAGGTTTATTATGCAAGAGGTAAAGGCACTGACAGAGGAAGACGAAGAGCCTTTGGAAGAGGTAGAGGTAATCAGAATAACAATAAGAAGGCTTGCTGGATCTGTGGATTGAGTAATCATTTGGCTCATGACTTTTGGCATAATCAACAAGGATCAAACCAGAACCAAAACAACAATAGCAAAGGTCGAGGTGGAAGATATCAAAGTAATTTTCAAAGAGGTAGACAAAGTCAAAGAGGAGGCTATGGTAGAGGTGGAGGAAGAAGTTGGGGACAGAATCAATCCTACAACACCACCTACTACAACTATGCAAATGATACACAAAATGAAGGTCATACATCATTGATGATGAACTCAATCAGCACATCAGATAAAGAAGATCTAAAGGTATTTTACATTGACTCTGGATGTTCTAATCATTTATCAGGAAACATAGATGTCAAAATTGGAAAAAGGTATTTCTAGTCATACAATTCAAACAGGTGATAATACAAGACATAGTGTACATTCAATTGGAAAAGTGAAATGCAAGAGTGGAGCAGATTTGCTAACCAATGTTTTGTATGTTCCCACAATACCTAAAAACTTGATTAGTGTGGGACAGATAGTTGAGAAAGGTTTTCAAGTTAGGTTTACAAATGAAGGAGTATTTGTTGAAGATCCAGAGAATGGATATAATCAGATTGTCTTTGGTAAGAAAGAAAGTAGACTCTTTACTTTAAGAGTACAAGGGAACATTGGTCAAGCTTTGCTCACACATGGTGAAGGAGTGATTACAGAACTTGACCTCTGGCACAAGAGATTAGGTCACTTCAATGAAAGAGGAATTAAAGCTATGGTTGCTAATCAGCCTGTACTAGGACTACCAAATGCACAGAGTCAACATATGGTTTATAAATGTGAAGCATGTCAAATGGGAAAAGCACACAGATTACCATTTCAAAAGAAAGGATTCAAACATGATGGATTACTAGAGCTCATTAATACAGATGTATGGGGACCAACAAAAGAAGGATCTATCAGTGGCTCAAGGTATTATGTTCTTTTCATTGATGATGCTACAAGATGGATAACTTTGTATGTTTTGAAGGAAAGATCAGAAGTGTTTGGAGTCTTCAAGCATTTTCATGCATATGTAGAGAGAGTCATAGGTCAAAAGCTTAAGAGACTGAGGTCTGATGGAGGGGGAGAATACTTCTCCCAAGAGTTCAATGATTATCTATGGAATGCATGTATTAAGAGGGAAATAACTTGTAGGTATACACCACAACAAAATGGTGTAGTAGAAAGAAGGAACATGACTTTATTTGAGTTTGCTCGAGCTATGCTAAAGGAGAAGAATTATCCAAATTATCTTTGGGCTGAAGCTGTAAATACAGCTACATATCTTGTGAATAGATTACCATGTGCAGCTCTCAATGGAATGACTCCATATGAAGCTTGGTGGGGTAAGAAACCAACACTAGATCATTGTAAAGTGTTTGGATCAATTGCATATGCTTATGTGCCATCACAGCTTAGGCATAAACTTGAACCAAAGGCAGAAAAATATATGTTCATTGGTTATGATGAAAAGCAGATGGGTTACAGATTGTGGAATCCTCTAGCCAAACAAATTATTGTTTCTAGAGATGTTACATTTGATGAACAAAAAAGTTGGTATGCAGATCAAAGTCATACAATTAAAGAATTTGAAGAAGAGGTAAGAAGATGTGAGAAAGGAAAGTCAATTGTGCAGGTAAATGAAGATGAAGGCTATAAGCAAGCAAGTACATCTAGAAGTGGATTAACAAGAAGGAATGAAGAAGCTCCTATATTTGATGAAGAGGTGTATCTAGACACTTATGAAGAATGTGAACCAAGAAGGTCAAGCAGGACTAGAAGACAACCAGAAAGGTATTCTTATGATACTTTTTACATAACTCAGAAGAACTATGCATATATGGTCAAAGATTATGAAGAACCTCAGAACTATCATGAAGCTAAAGGTAAGAAGCAATGGGAAGAAGCAATGAAGGAAGAGTTCAATGCACTAGAGGAGAACAAGACATGGGAACTTGTTCCTAAACCAAATGGTAAGAAAGTAATTGGAAATAAATGGGTTTATAAAGTGAAGAAACTTGCAGATGGAAGTATAGCCAGATACAAAGCTAGACTGGTGGTGAAAGGCTATGCCCAAACCTATGGCATAGATTATGATGAGACATTCAGTCCTGTAGCTAAGATGTCAACTATAAGGACAATCATTGCTATTGCAGCTTCAAAAGGATGGACCCTAAGTCAATTGGATATAAAGAATGCATTCTTGAATGGATACATATCAGATGAGGTATACATGGAACAACCTCAAGGGTTTATAGATTCTAGGTATCCAAATTTTGTTTGCAGGTTGAGAAGAGCACTCTATGGATTAAAACAAGCTCTAAGAGCATGGAACTATAGACTAGTGAAGTACCTCAATGAACTTGGATATCAAAGTTCAAAAGCAGATCCAAGTCTACTTATCAAAAGAGCAGAGGAAGGTTCAATCTATATTTGTATTTATGTAGATGACATTATAATTACAGGTACTTGAGATGAAGGAATCAAGGAGGTAAAGAGATTACTTGAAAAAGAATTCAAGATCAGTGATCTAGGGAAGTTGTCATACTTTCTTGGAATGGAAGTCACTTATATAGATCATGGCATATATGTATCACAAGAAAGGTATCTTTTGAATCTATTGAAGAAGTTTGATATGGAAAATTGCAGAGAAGCTTCAACTCCACTTGAAGTGAATCACAAGCTCATTAAATATGATGGTGCAGAATACAAAGATATGAGGAAGTATCAATCTCTTGTGGGTAGTTTGATTTATGCTACACTAACAAGACCTGATCTTAGTTATGCAGTGGGAGTTTTGTCACAATTCATGCATTTTCCAAAGGACCCACATTGGATTGCAGGTCAAAGAGTTCTCAGATATATCAAAGGAACTATAAAGGAAGGATTATATTATCCTTTTACATCAGATTTGAAGTTGAGAGCCTATAGTGACTCAGACTGGGCAGGTAACCAGGATGACAGAAGATCAACTCATGATTACATGATATATATTGGTGATAAGCTTGTAAGTTGGTGTTCAAAGAAACAACATATAGTAGCATTATCATCAACTGAAGCTGAGTACAAAGGACTTGTGGAAGTAGCTGATGGAGAGTGTTAATCTCCAAAAGAACAAGCTATCCTTGGTATTAGACCACCTCTAGACCAAGAACAACTTTAGACTCCACCAAATTTAGAGAACATTCATCAACTTATCAGGAAATTGATTATTCTGAAAATTTTCAACTTCTCAGAAAAGTCTGCTGCAGATTAATCACTCATTGATTAATCAATCCTGTAAAGTTTTCAATAAAACTTTGCACAATACCTCTCCTTAAGGTTGTGCATCTTCTCCAACTTAAATCTCTGCAAATGATTCAGTATACTCTGAGAAATCATACAAACAATTTACCTATGTGTAAAACACCTTCTCTGCAGTAGCGACTTTGACACCTGCAACTTCTTAGCTATAGTTCTCCCAATGTCGAACCCGTTTGACCAAGATCTTTTATCCATAGATGGCTTATCTTTCAACTTATATTTTGAGCCCTCACTTGTGTAAAACTTTACACCATGCACTGAGCAATGTTCATTTCTCTGAACATGAAATCTGCGCCAGTTTTGTCGACTCTCAGAACATCATCACATATGAATGTTCCTAAACTAAATTCTCTCAACCTGATTGCAATTAGCCTCTCAAATTCTAGCCATAGATATATTAGCTATGGACTTAGATACGTGCAAAAAAATTTCTCAAAAGATTAAACACAGAAGGAGCAGACAGCAAAACATCGGGCGCAAGATTTTTTGATTTCTCAGAAAGTTACAACTACATTGAGAAAGTAACTCAACTAATTTTTCATGTGTCCAAATGACACTTTCTACAATTGATTTCTCTCTTCCTATTCTCTATTCTCTTCTGTTCTACTTGCCCCGACTTTTTCCAAAACATTTATAGGCAAATATGTACAAGATTATGACTAATAAAAAGTGTGAGTCAGCTATATCTGAACTAATGTACATATGTGTACATAGCTTTGGATTTCTGAGTATGTCCTTCCTTCAAACTTCTGAATTTGTTCTCTTCTTGATTCCTTGACTTCATTTCTTCATAAACCTTCAATTGATGATTTACATGCACCAACAGCTCCCCCTCAATCATTAATTGAGGTTTTCCTCTATCTTCTTAATACCTGCCATATCCTTGAATCTTTGTAGCTTTGGTCCATCTAGACTTTTTGTCATCATATCTGCAAGTTGATCTTTTGTAGGTGTATGCATAACTTCAATTTCCTTATCAATGACCTTCTCTCTCAGAAAATGATATTGTATTTCAATATGCTTAGTTCTAGCATGAAACACAGGATTAGCTGCCAAGTATAAAGAACTCATATTGTCTCCATAAACAATAGGAGTACTTTGAATCACATCAAAAACCTTCATAAGTGTCTTTAGCCATATTACCTCCTTTGCAGCTTCCACCATACCTTTGTATTCTGCTTCTGTAGATGACAAAGCAACTGTATGTTGCTTCTTAGAACACCATGAAATCAATTTGTCTCCTACATAGCACAAATATCCATGTGTTGATCTTCTATCATCCACATTACCTGCCCAATCTACATCACTATATATCTTCACTCTTGTATCAGAAGTAAATCCATAGTACAACCCTTCTCTGAGTGTACCCTTGATGTACCTAAGTACTCTTTGTCCTGCAATCCAATGTTCCTTTCTAGGACAATGCATAAATTGTGAAAGCACACCAACTGCATATGACAAATCAGGCCTTGTTAATGTAGCATAAATCAAGCTACCAACCAAGCTTTGATAGAGCTTCATGTCTCTGAATTCTTCTCCTCCAAATCTAGACAACTTATGGTTCACTTCCAATGGTGTGGGTGCAACCCTGCAATCTTCCATTTTAAATTTGGTTAGCAAATTTTTAAGATACCTTTCTTGGGTCACATATACTCCATGTTGAGTATATAAAATCTCCATTCCCAAGAAGAATGACAAGTTCCCCAAATCACTGATTTTGAACTCTTTCTCCATCTGCTTCTTGATCATTTGTATTCCTTTATCATCTGTTCCTGTAAGTATTATGTCATCAACATAAATACAAACATAAATTAATCCATCTTCACTTGCTTTGACTAGCAAGCTACTATCTGCCTTTGATGCTTGAAATCCAAGTTCCTTCAAGAACTCTACAAGCCTATAATTCCATGCCCTTGGGGCCTGCTTTAATCCATACAAAGCTCTCTTGAGCTTACATACATAATTTGGATTCACTTGAACTTTGAATCCATCTGGTTGCTCCATGTAAACTTCATCTGAAATGTAACCATTCAAAAAAGCATTTTTAACATCTAATTGAGATAACTTCTAACCTTTGCAAGCAGCAATTGCTATGAGAGTTCTGATGGTTGTCATTTTTGCCACAGGACTATAGGTCTCATCATAGTCCACTCCATATGTCTGTGCATACCCTTTCACAACAAGTCTGGCTTTGTACCTAGACACACTACCATCTGCAAATCTTTTTGTTTTGTACACCCACTTACATCCAATAATTTTTTGACTATTAGGTTTAGGAACCAGATCCCAAGTCTGATTCTCTATCAATGCATCATCCTCCTCTTGCATGGCTTCTTCCCAATTTCTTTTGCCTTTGGCTTCATCATATGTAGATGGATCTTCATCTGCTTTTACCAAATAAGCATAATCTTTAGTAGTCAAGAATGAGGTGTCATAGCTATACCTTGTAGGTTGCCATTTGTGTCTAGATGACCTCCTAACTTCTACACTTTTTGAAGTCTCTGGTTCATCACATTCTGGATCAAACCTTGGCCTCTCTTCAATTTCAACCTGTACTTCATTATTCTCATTTTCATCAAGTATTTGAATCTTTGCTTTACCTTTCCTTTGATCCACTACTTCTTCAACATCTGCATGTACATTATATTTACCTGCATACCAAGTACCTTGCTCATCAAATGTAACATCCTTGGATACAAGGAATTGCTTTGTGGATGGACTCCACAACCTGTATCCCATTTGCTTATCATCATAACCAATGAATACATACTTTTCTGCCTTAGGCTCCAACTTATGCCTCAATTGAGATGGCACATATGCATATGCCAAGCATCCAAATATTCTGCAATGATCCAAGGTAGGTCTCTTACCCCACCAAGCTTCATATGGTGTCATACCTTGCAAAGCTTTACAAGGCAATCTATTGACCAAATAAGTAGCTGTATTTACAGCCTCTGCCCACAAATAATTTGGGCAATTCTTCTCTTTCATCATGGACCTTGCAAACTCAACAAGAGTCCTATTTCTTCTTTCTGCTACCCCATTTTGTTGAGGAGAGTACCTGCAAGTAACTTCTCTCTTTATACCTGCATTCCACAAGTAATCATTGAATTCATTTGAAAAATACTCTCCCCCTCCATCTGACCTTAGTCTCTTCAATTTTTGACCTGTAATCCTTTCTGCATATGCATGATAGTGTTTAAATGTATTAAACACTTCTGACTTTTCTTTAATCACATAAATTGTGATCCATCTGGTAGCATCATCAACATAAATGACATAATATCTTGAACCATTTATACTAAAGTCCTTTGAAGGACCCCACACATCTGTATGCACCAATTCAAGTCTTTCTGAATACATAAACCCATGCTTGGAATAGGATTGCTTATGAGCCTTACCTAATTGACATGCCTCACATCTGTATGTCATGTGTTGACCTGCAATGTTAGGCAATCCAAGCACTGAATCATTATTAATCATGTCTTTGATACCTCTTTCATTGAAGTGTCCAAGTCTTTTATGCCAAAGATCCAATTCAGATACCTTCTGCTCTCCATATGTGAACATAGCATGTCCAACATTTCCTTGTACCTTCAATGTGAAGAGCCTTCCTTCTTTCTTTCCTATAACAGCCTGTTTATACCCTTGACTAGGGTCTTCAACATATACTCCATCATTGGTGAATCTTACCTCATATCCTTTTTCCACAATTTGACGTACACTGATCAAATTCTTTGGAATTGTGGGAACATAAAGAACCTTACTCAGAAGAGTGCTCCCATCTTTAGCCTTGACTGAACCAATTGACTTTACCTTATGCTTTGTATTATCACCTGTCTGAACTGTATGGTTAATTGCATTATGATCTAGGTCAGTCATTTTCCAAAAGAATTCCTACCAACTCTACCTCTAAAGTTTCCTCTCTGAAATCTACCACCTCTTGCTCTTTGATTAAAGTTCTGATAATTACCATTGTTCTGATTATTGTGCCAACAATCATGAGATAGATGATTGGTCTTACCACATATCCAACAAGCTCTTGCATTATCTTTGTTGTATCTGCCTCTTCCTCTACTTCTGCCATTTCCTTTTCCTCTTATAAAATTTTCTTGGTTTGAAGTACCTTCTTCTTCACCTGATTGTTGCTTTCCTTTGTTAGCTTTCTTCTTGTCTTTAGAGTACATTGCATGACCTGCACTCTTATCAACATCTCCTTTGATATCATTCTCAAAAGTTAGCATATGACCTAACAATTGATTCAAATCAGGAGTGAAATGATCTAATGAAAGTTCTGTAGACAGAATAAAAGGCTTCCACTTCTCATCTCCTCTTAGCCCTGTGAGAATTTGTCTTACCAATTTATCTTCTTCAATTTCTTCATCCACTGCACCTAAAGAATCTGCAACGTCCTTCATCTTTGTCACATAATCAGAGATTGACTGTGAGGCCTTCTTCTTGAAAGTAGTAAATTCTGCCCATAGTGAAGCCTTCCTTGATTTGGTTGTGTTTTGAAAATTCTCTTCCAAAGCATTCCAAATGTCACATGCACTTTCAAGTCCTCTAATGTGAGGAAGCAAATAGTCATTGACTGCCATGTAGATTATGCTCCTTGCTTGAGCATCCTTCTTCATCCAATTCTTTAGATATGACAATTCTTCCCTAGTTGGAACACTAGGATCTCTGAACTGAGGCTTCTCTTCTTCACCTGTAGTGTAGGCTATCAAATCTTTGCTCATTAGATGAGCTTCCATCCTCATAGACCAAGCTGGATAGTTCTCTCTATCCAACTTTTCAATTTGGAGACTATCTCCCATCCTTGCTTCACTTGTAGTCTCAAAACTTTAGACTTTACAAGGAATAAATGTACCTTAACTTCGAGTGTTGCTTCTTCTGATCCTTTTGATAATCTTTGCGTGTCTCTCTTCAATCTTTCTTCAGCACTTTATTCTTCTGAACCTTCGAAATGTAGAACTTGTATGTCTGCAGCAGTCGGAGTCTCCCTTTTCCTTAATTTTGACACAACCTGCTCTGATACCACTGATGGAGAGTGTTAATCTCCAAAAGAACAAGCTATCCTTGGTATTAGACCACCTCTAGACCAAGAACAACTTTAGACTCCACCAAATTTAGAGAACATTCATCAACTTATCAGGAAATTGATTATTCTGAAAATTTTCAACTTCTCAGAAAAGTCTGCTGCAGATTAATCACTCATTGATTAATCAATCCTGTAAAGTTTTCAATAAAACTTTGCACAATACCTCTCCTTAAGGTTGCGCATCTTCTCCAAATTAAATCTCTGCAAATGATTCAGTATACTCTGAGAAATCATACAAACAATTTACCTATGTGTAAAACACCTTCTCTGCAGTAGCGACTTTGACACCTGCAACTTCTTAGCTATAGTTCTCCCAATGTCGAACCCGTTTGACCAAGATCTTTTAGCCATAGATGGCTTATCTTTCAACTTAGATTTTGAGCCCTCACTTGTGTAAAACTTTACACCATGCACTGAGCAATGTTCATTTCTCTGAACATGAAATCTGCGCCAGTTTTGTCGACTCTCAGAACATCATCACATATGAATGTTCCTAAACTAAATTCTCTCAACCTGATTGCAATTAGCCTCTCAAATTCTAGCCATAGATATATTAGCTATGGACTTAGATACGTGCAAAAAAATTTCTCAAAAGATTAAACACAGAAGGAGCAGATAGCAAAACATCGGGCGCAAGATTTTTCGATTTCTCAGAAAGTTACAACTACATTGAGAAAGTAACTCAACTAATTTTTCATGTGTCCAAATGACACTTTCTACAACCGATTTCTCTCTTCCTATTCTCTATTCTCTTCTGTTCTACTTGCCCCGACTTTTTCCAAAGCATTTATAGGCAAATATGTACAAGCTTATGACTAATCAAAAGTGTGAGTCAGCTATATCCGAACTAATGTACATATGTGTACATAGCTTTGGATTTCTGAGTATGTCCTTCCTTCAAACTTCTGAATTTGTTCTCTTCTTGATTCCTTGACTTCATTTCTTCATAAACCTTCAATTGATGATTGACATGCACCAATAGCAGCTAAGGAGGTCATATGGATGCAGACATTGTTCAAAAGCTTGGGCATTGATCAAGGTATACCTACAATACATGGAGATAATATGAGTTCACTTTATCTTGCAGCAAATCCAGTATTTCATGCAAGAACAAAACATATAGAGATACATTATCATTTCCTGAGAGAAAAGGTAATGGAGAAAGAAATTGAAGTGGAGTACATTTCTACAAAAGATCAGATAGTAGACATAATGACAAAGAGCTTGGATGGTGTGAAGATCAGCAGATTCAAAAACATGGCAGGAGTAAAAGAAAAGAAGATGATATGAAGAAACAGAGAATGGCAATTAGTGATTGAGGGGGAGCCGTTGGAGAAACAATCAAGACATATATTTGAATTTCAAAGATTTAGAAGAAACCCACATGCCTATGTGAAGGGACAAATTCACAAGTGCATTATATTTGTAAAGTTAGTTCACTTTAGTTCTAGAAGTTTTTTAAAAGTCATGAGATTGAGAAAAACTATATAAGTTAGTTTGTATCAACTCACGCTATATGGAAGACAATGAGAAAGTGAGTTAGTACTCATTTTGTATGATTGAGAATAGTCGGGCTTCTCTGTGTGAGAAAGCTCCTGTGCATTTGTGAGGTTTCATAGTTATGGAAAGAGTTTATTAAAGTTCTGTGTATAATTCTTGTTCTTCCATCTCCAGTGTTTGTCTTCTGTGAAATGATTTGAGAGGTTGAAGTTTTCCAAGCAAGTCGATGCCTGGCATCAAGTTTGTGTTGATAAGTCCTTGTTTTATTCTCTGAGTGTTATGTACTTCTAGAACTTCTAAAAAACATGAGGTTTGTGGAGCAACTCGATGCCTGGCATCAAGTTTCAGCATAAAGGCGATGCTTGGCATCGAGTTTCAGCATAAAGGCGATGCCTGGCATCGACTTCCCACATAAAAGTGGTCTTCTTCATACTTGTGGTTTACGCGCCTATTTCAGGAACAAAAAATAGCTGAAAAAAGCACCAAGTCGATGCCTGGCATTGACTTTTGGTTTCAAGTCGATGCTAGGCATCAAATTTTCATTTTTAGACACTCAAAATTACTAAAAGAGGCAAAATTTCTAGTTTTGGAAAGTCATACAGGGTGACCTTGTGAAGGCCATAATTTGAGTTCTAGAGATTTGTCTCCTGCATATGATAGCTTGTTGGAAAGCTCTACTCTTCTACTTTCATCTATCAAAAGCTCTTGGAGAAATAATATTTTTGCTAAGAGAAATTATCAAAATACGGAAGGTTGGAGTGGCAATGAGTTAACGGTGACCATAGAGGTGTTCTAGTGTCACATTAATTCATTTCTTGTGGTGTTTCATACATCAACAAACTCTACCACTCACTCCTATTTTAGATGATCCTCCATTACTTGAAGAGCATGCTAAAATTTTAGTTCTAGAGAGAATACTTGATTATGATGTTACTATTACACGCATAGTTAACCAATATCATAGATGTTTAGTTACATATCAAAATCACTTGTTGGAAGATTTCTCCTCTAAATGCACAACAAGAAGCTTAGACCCAGCCCAAGACCTATCTGCCCTGAGACCAATACTCACTAAAACTGGTATATCTCACAATTCCCAAATCCGATCCAAAAACCCTTTTAGCCACAAACATTCAATAGTAAGGGTTTTCCAATGAGCTACCATTCACTAGATTTGGACACCTATAGACCTATCAACTGAGGTACACAAGACAGCCTAGTTTTCCTAATAGGTTTTGGGATAGAATAGAAAACAACGAAATAGCTATATCTCACAGTACAAGAAGCATTTTGCCAAAATTCTTTTTGTAATAGAATCCTTGCTTTATAAGATTTTTAGGAAGTACAAGAACTCTCAGAATGGAGCTTCCTACAAAGAGAAAATGAAGTCCTAACAGGCTTCTATAAAAATGAAGCACCGTTTGGAAAGGGTAGGAGAGATATACAAGAGAATATGAGCACCTATGAGAGCCTATGGCTCAATGGAACATATATACGCAACACCCCAATTTCCTAGCATCCACACATGCCTTGAATGAGCTTGGATGGTCTTTATATAGCCATGAGAGCCTCCATGACTCTTCATTTGTCCTCCATGTCTCTTCATATGCCCTCCTTGTGTCTTGACTTGCCTTGTGACTTTGTGTGGTTTTTGGTGGTCCAATGCCTCCTTTTAGATAATCTTGCACCTTCAAATTTGTTCTTTGACTTTCCTAAGGTTCAAAAGACTTCAAATGGAGTTATTTTACGAAAAAAAAACTTGAGATTTCCCTAGAAATGCATATCTTTTAACACTCCCCCTCAAGGTCAAGTTTCTTTTGCATTTGAAGTTGGTTCCTTGAGTTGTATGTCTTGCTTCAGCTTAGCAAGCTTTCCAGCATCCATGAATTTTGTTAGTAGATCAGCAACCTAGTCCTTTGTACTTACATGATGAATAACCACTTCCTTTTTAAGCACCTTCTCCCTTATGAAGTGATAGTGGACTTCGATGTGTTTGCTCCTTGCATGAAACATAGGATTGTTTGCAAGATAGACGCTTGATATTTTATCTCCAAACAAAGGAATTGATCCAACTTGCACATTCAAGTTTTTCATTAGCTTTTTCATCCACATTATCTCATAAGTAGCTTGGGCCAAGGCTCTATATTCAGCTTCGGTTGAAGATAAAGCAACCGTGGGTTGCTTCTTTGAACTCCATGATACACCATTGTTTCCTAGCATGATCACATTACCTATGGTGCTTCTTCTATCATCTTTGGATTCGGCCCAATCAGCATCCGCATATCCTTTGAGCTCTAATGATCCTCCATAAGCATAGAAAAGCCCTTGATTTATTGTACCTTTGACGTACCTGAGTATTCTCTTTGCTGCATTCAAATGATCATTAGTAGGAGCACGCATATATTGAGAAAGAACTCCTACACTAAATGCCAAATCAGTTCAAATTATGGTTCCATATGTAAGTGAGCCTATTAGGCTCCTATAGGTATGAATGTCCTCAATTTCTTCTCCTTGGGTAGAGCTAAGTGTGGCGTTTACATCCATTGGTTGCTTTAGTGGTTTGCATCCACTCATTCCAAACCTGTACAATACATCCAACAAATATTTTCTTTGCATCAAGTAGAGTGTTGCGAACATTTGTTTTATGTATGGTACAAGTTTATGTAAATACCTTTGGGAAGTCTTCAAATACTTCAAGAAGGCTCATATTATTCATAAAAGGTATCCAAAATACCACGTGAGTTCTAGAACATGATGAGTCAAATTAGTGAGTCACAAGAGAGCTGAAGTGGTGTCCTAGTGGAAGGTCGATGTGGCTAGTTCTCAAAGTCCATCAATACTTTGCTTATTTGAGCACTTGAGTCATGTAATATCTCCACCCAAGTGTCTACCACAAATTTAGA
Organism: Ceratopteris richardii; assembly: GCA_020310875.1. NCBI lineage: Eukaryota > Viridiplantae > Streptophyta > Polypodiopsida > Polypodiales > Pteridaceae > Ceratopteris > Ceratopteris richardii. The sequence continues at coordinate 167,936,667 of CM035418.1, read as the reverse complement.
TGTATTAGGAAGGTTTTAGATTAGTTTCCCATGCTATAAAAAGAGGAGAGAAGTCATGATCTTGTGGGAAGTCCAAGAGAGTCATATGTGTAGCTCTACACTGTTGTAGTTTTGTATGCAAAGATTGCAGAGCTTGTATCTCCCTCATTATATATCTAAATTACATGTTTGATAGCTCATTTGAAAGATCTTACTGTCTACTTGCATATTGTCAATTTTCATAATCATTGGATTTGTGAGCTGAGAGGAGTACTCTCTGCACACAATGTGTGCTCTTGAGTTTACCCCCTGTTGAAGGTCTCCATTAAACCTCAAACTTGCAGAGGTCATATCTCCTTGTTTATTTATCCGAATTGAGTATTGTTTGGCTCAGTAGAAAGATCTTGGTCTCTAGTATATGTGGTTAAAAGAGTTTTGAAAAAATCTGAGTGAGTAGAGAACAGTAAGCTCTGCAAGCATGATTGGTTTTTTGTGATGAAGTTTGTGAGAAGGTCAACTTGTTCCTAGGGGGTTCCACCTACTTCCAGCTATATTTTGGAGGTCAATAAACTCCAAAATTGGTATCAGAGCAAGGATTTGAAGCTTGGAGAAGGTTATAATACCTTGATGAAGAATTGGAATCTATTGGAGAAGAGGTTCGTCATCGATACTACACAAAGGTAGAAGGAGATAGCAAGGAAGCATCGCAAGCAACATCCAAGCAAAGAAAGGTGCATAAAATTTATTACAAAGGTAAATCTCATACTTATTCTTATCACACATACCCAAAAGGATGGTTAAAGGAGGAAGTTTAGTAGTTACACAATGGTCGATCAACATGCACAAATAGAGAAGCTTGATAAGAACAACTATCAAGCATGGCGATTTAGGATCATAGCATACATGCAAGGTAGAGGCTTGTATGGTTTGATTGATGGAACAGATATCAAACATATATTACCAGAGGATCCAAATCAACAACAATTGAGGGAGTTTAGACTTTGGAATGAAAGAGACAAAAGGGTTATATTCATTTGTCACTCTAGCACAATGGTGAGTACCAACGTGAGAAGATTCACCTCATAATTGTCAATCCGTGGAGACGTGAGGACTAGTATGAAGACTATGAGCAAGTGAAGGCACAAGTGTGTGAGTGAGAAGCACACAAGCATGCACACACATACACACACACGCGCACACAAGGCAAGAACAAGGAGAGGAACAATGGAGTTCTTTGCATTAATCAAAAAGTCTCTTACATAAGCTCAATTCACAAACAATCTAACCCCAAAAATGAGCTCTCTAGCTCTTTTTATAGTTTTCTAACTAGCTTTGGTCTTGTCCAGACCTAGTGTCCGGCCTAGTTAAAAATTAGGTTCTAGAGCCTATTTGAGGGCTCAAACAGAGTCTAAAAATTATGAAAACAAAGTATGCTTTTTGTCTCTTCTTAGCTGCATATATCCCTGCAACTGCTCTCAATCTTGTTTCTCCTAATCGTTCAAGGTCAAAAAACCTAGAGGAGAGTTCATGACCCGTCCATTCATGCTCTTGTGCCACTTTCAATGTAGGTATCAAAAAGTCTAAAGGTAGCACAACATTTTGACCAAACACCATTTGAAAGGGAGTGGCTTGGAGTACCGTTTTGTAGGCAACTCGGTATGCCCAAACAACATGGTGTAGCTGTTTGTCCCAATCAGAGCGTTTATTGTTCACTAATTTCGTCAATACATTGCATAAGATCTTGTTGGTGCTCTCAGCCTGGCCATTTGCTTGAGGGTGATAGGGGGCAGACTTCTTATGTATTACCAAGAATTCTTGGAGCAGATTTTCAATCACTTCATTCAAGAAGTGAGTGCCTCTATCACTAACTAGCTCTATAGGTAGCCCGTATCTTGTGAAAAAATTCTCAAACAAGAATTTAGCAGTTGTCTGAGCGTCGTTCTTTGTCGTAGCTTTTACCTCTACCCACTTTGTTAGATAGTCTGTCGCAACAATGATATATTCTGCATGGGAACCCTTAGCTGGGGGATTAATAGGACCTACGAAGTCTATTCCCCACTTAGAGAATGCACGTCCACCCATCATAGGTTTCAGTGGCATCTCATCTTTACGTATAGGATACTGAGTTCTCTGACAGACATCACATCGTTTCACATAGGCATGTGCGTCCATGTGAAGGGTGGGCCACCAGAAGCCCGCAAATAGTATTGCCTTGATCACCCGATCTGGTCCAAAGTGTCCTCCTGCTACACCTTGGTGAGCAGTGTCCAAGATCTTGAGATACTCACTCTCATGGACACATAGTCTCAGGTAACCGTCTTTACCACGTTTGTATAGATTATCACCAATGAGTGAATAATCCTGGGCTTCTTGTTCTAAACTCCTTTGCCTAGCCAGAGTCATGTCTGGAGGGAATGTTCTCGTCCTTAAGAAGGATACTAGAGGTTCACTCCACTCTGGCACTATGGACACTTGATAAAGAGTGGCATGTTCCATAGGTGGTTTAGTGCAACAGATTGGGCATTCCTTGCACAACCTTTGGACATCAGCTTCCATAGTTGGCCAATGTACTCCGAGTCTCCTTAGCGTCTGTAAGGTTCGTTGCTTTGAGTAGTGTTGCTCTAATGCACCTACATGTGCTAAATGCAACCATTTATTGTACTCGTCCTCTTCCACACAACAAGCCAAGATCCCTTGATCTGTGTGCTTGTACATACTTCCAGCCATGATGTGATACTTTTGGGCTTTTACTACCTCCCTATCCTGCGTGTTTATTACTGGGTGGTTAGGTCCGTATGTCAATACTGGCACTCATGGCTTAGCCCACTGCGGTACCACTTCCAAGTTAAACAAGTAAGCATCAGGAAGGTCATCAGATACTCCTTGTGGGGCTTCTCCAGATGTGAGCGTAGAAAGATGATCAACTCTCAAATGAGTCCTCCCTTTCCTTACCACAACCTCAAAATCATATTCCATTAGCAAGAGAAACCATCTTACTAATCTTCCTGTATTGCATGGCTTGTTTACGAGATATAACAATGCTTGGTGGTCAGTAAAAATTTTAAACTTATTTGCAAGCAAATAGTGTCTAAATTTCTTAACTGCATATACCATGCCTAAGCCTTCTCTCTCAGTAGTGGTGTAATTTCGTTCAGCTGCATTCAATTGTCTACTGGCATAGGCAATTGGAAGATCCATATTACCTTCACCAGTAGGTTGAGCAAGCACACACCCAATAGCGTAATTGGATGCATCCACATGAACATGGAATGGCTTGTTCCAATCTGGTGTGGTCAAGATTGGTGCTGAACATAATCTTCGTTTAAGCTCTTGGAAGGAATTCTCACATTCATCAGTCCACTCAAAGTTAGTCAGAAGTCCGTACATGGGCTTTGCAATGACCGCGTACATATGAATGAACCGACGATAATAACCACAATGCCCCATGAAGGCTTGCACTTCCTTGACGTTCTTTGGCCTAGGTAACTCTGCTATAGCTCTCACTTTCTCTTCGTCAGTAGATATGCCATTCTTTGACACTATGTGCCCTAAAATCTTGCCTTGCCTGACCATGAAAACACATTTTTCGGGGTTTAGGCAGACTTGATATTCTCTACATTTGTCAAAGATTTGTCTGAGTTCAGGGATATGGGTTTGTCTAATGTTGGAATGAGCACAAAGATCATCAACATAGACCTCTAAATTCTTCCTCAAGAACTCCTTAAATACATGGCACATTAGTCTCTAGAAGGTAGCTGGTGCATTGGTAAGCCCAAATGGCATTACACGAAAGGCAAATATACCCTACTCTGTGGCAAAAGCTGTCTTATGCTGATCTTCTGGAGCAATGGCGACTTGATTGTAGCCCGAAAATCCATCAAGGAAGCTGTACACTTCCTTGCCTGCTACTCTTTCTAAGAGATGCTCTGTGATGGGAAGCGGATAGTTATCTCGAATCGTGGCTGCATTAACCTTTTTCAAGTTAATGCATACGCGCAGCTTTCCATTTTTCTTGGGCACCACTACGATGGGGGATACCCATTCAGTGTGCTCAATTTCATAGATAAATCCAGCTTCAACCAGTCTATCTATCTCTTCTTTGATCTTAGCAGCGTAATTATCGTTATATGTATAGGGCTTTTGCTTAGAGGGTTTAGCATCTGAGGTCATGGGGATAGTGTGTGAGCATATATCAGGGTCAACACCTTTCAAATCCTTGTAACTACAAGCGAATACATCTCTGTATTCTCTTAGCAAGGCTATCAACACATGCTCTTCTTCCTCTGTTAGGTCATGGCCTATGTACGTGCATCTCTCCTCTCCTTCTTCTAGGGCCACTACTATTTTCTTGGTGGTTTCTTTGTTATCATAGGCCTCTCCTGATTGTGCCTCTCATTTAGGCATTCTTATCATGACCCTCGTGTCATCTATCTCATACTTCTTAAAATTTTCCGGGACCTCAAACAAAGATTCTTCCTCTTCTGGTGAGACTTCTCTCTTCTTTCGTTTCTTTCCTTCTTCCTTCGGGGTCACATGTGTGGCTAATCTTACATCGTTTGTAAGCTCTCCATGTCTCTGGGGTTGAAATTCTACTTCATGGAAGTATTCTTCATCTGATGCAAATGGTGTGTCCATAATGATTGACTCTAGATCGGAGTCACTTGCATCCTCAAATGCATCAGGGCTAGGTTCGCATTCTTCTAGAATTGCCTCTTCCATGATTGGCTCTATGGAGAAGACTGAAATGTCATAGCCATCCTCATCACAGTGGGGTGTCCATTGTTCTTCATTGATGGCTACGTCCATTGTTGCTAGGGTTTCTGCCCAGCCATGGGGTTCAAATTCCTCATCAGGAAAGACTACAGGTGCATAGGCTGGGTCTTGAATTGATCTATGGTTTTCTTTTGCACCTACCTCTCTGGCTTTCTCTCTCTTCTCTTCTTCTACTGCTACCTTACACATCCATAAGTGGGTGTCTTCATGCATCCAAGAGGATCCGGATTCTATGGAATGCACAGACTCAGTCTCATCTTTGGCTCTATGGATGGGATTCCATTGAATAGGTGGTACATCTCTATGAGAGTAATCCTTAAGATTGACTTTGGTCGTAACACCTAAGTGCTGCAGGTACAAAGAATTGGTTCCCCAGTCCTGTACCACTTGCAATTGTCGCATAAATGGTCTTCCCAAAATCATCTCATAGGCATGATTTTTGCTGAAGTCACATATAGCGAATGTATGCTCAAACTCGACACCACAAGTGGTGAGAGTTATTCCTTCTAGCAATCCTAAGGGTCTCTCAATATGACCATCGGCCATCTGCAATTTCATTCTCGTTGGCCTGAGTGCTGGCTTGCCCCAACGCTTCCATAGGGAAGTGGTGGCAATTGCAACTCCTGCACCTGAGTCCAAAATTGCCTTGGTGGTGTACTCCTGGTAGGTAATGGGAAGATAGGTGTTACCTTCTTCACCTTCACACATATCTCCTATCTTATCCAAGGGTATTTCTGGCACTGTCCTTTGGGATCCTACTTGGGAACGAGGTTTTGCTATCTCTGGTACTTGTTTGGCGACATGTTTCCATAATTCAGGTCTAACCTTGAGTAGCTCTTCTAACTTGAGATTGCACTGCACTTTAGTGTTTTTCACTACCTCTGTGTTCCTAGGTAAGACTGAATCTTCGTTTCTTACGATGACTATAGGTGCTCTCATACAGGTGGACTTTGCTTCCCATGGGCCTGTGAAATGGGGTAGTTCTTGTAAAGAATTAGACTCGAAGTCTAATCTTTCTTGAGATTGGGTACTCTCTTGCTCTCCATAAATGGATGGGATGTCTTGTGGGAATTGGTCATGTGCATCATCCACAAGTTCAATGGGAGGAGGGACTTCACTTTCTTTAGCCCATTTGTCTTCTTGAATCTCGCGTAGGAATTCTGGTGTGAACCGATTCATAGAAGATGATGTGTCTGGCTCCGTAGAGTTAGGCACATAGGCTTCAGGCACGTAGGCTTCCTGAGCAGGAATGCTTACTCTTTCACTTGCCTTGCCCTTGTGTTGAGAGGCTGGTTCCTTTTCTGATTGTGCAATCAGCTTCTCTATTCTTTCTAGGGAGGGGGGGTTGTCTGGTTCAGTGGAATCGGGCTCATAAGCTTTCGGTGGGGAATGGGTCATGTTTTTGCTTGCGTTATCTCTTTCTTGATTTTCTTCTTCCTTGGCAGATCTTGCAATTATGCCCTCTAACTTCTCTAGAAGTCCATCCAAGTGTAATTGCGTCTTGGCTGAGCCCGACTAATTGAAAAGGCGACTGGCTTCAAACATAGTCTGAGCCAATGCGACCATTTTCACGCAAAGCTTGGTTCTTTCTATCTCTAGGTCAGCTCTAGGGTAGCACTTGTCATGATCCGTGATATTTGGCCCTTCTTGGATTCTGGCCTAATATGCTTTAAGCATCATGTCTATGTCTTCAGGAGTAGGATCAGCTAATAGTGATCCAGCTTGGGGTGGTGGGTGGGTTACGTGGGGTGTCTTAGATGGTGGAGGGATGGAGGGTGATGGGGATGGTAGCGGTGGGAATGTGTGAGAGTGCGGTTGAGATGTGATCTCTATGATTTTGGCCTTGGTTTCTCGTAGACTTTCCTCAAGTTCACTCATCTTCTTTGCTCATTGCCTTTTCATACGTTCACGGCTATCTCTCCAAGCTCTTGTTCTCTTTTTATTTTGGCTCTCAGTATCGCTAGCGTCTGGGCTCTTTTCCTTGCTTACCCCTTGGTTTTGCTGCACTGCTTGAGCTCTAGTGACTACCTGTACGGGTGCAGTGGAGGTGACACTTCCTGTGGAATCTACCACTAACCCAATAACATTAATCGGAGTGATTTTTGGCATATTGCTGGGATTATTGGGACAATCTCGTAAGAGATGTTCCTTTCTGCACTCCTGGCAAAAGCCTTGGATCGTCATTGATTGGGGTTGTGTAGGTGCAGGCATGGGGCAATCACGTATGAGGTGATCACCCTGGCATCTAAAGCAAGGTCCTCTAGGAAAAGGGGGTCGTATCTGCCTAGGTTGAGGTCTAGAGTTGGGATTTGTGTACATGACGTTTGTGTAATCTGACTCCCAACTGGGTTCATTTGGCTCTTCACTATAGTAAGACTCACCATGCTTAGGAGACTGCATGTAGTAGGCCTGGGGGCTATCAACATGTGTAGAATCAAAGCTATGGTCACTCGGGTCACTTTCAGAAAGCAATGATGTTACAGGGACTATAGCTCTATTTAGGTTCTCTTCTGCTGCTGCATATTTTACTGGGATCACATTAGCTGGGGCAGGAGGTTGTTGTGCTAACACAGGCTAAGGCCTTTGGTGGTTTTGGTATGGTTGCTGATAAGGTTGTTGTGGCCTGCCATATGGCTGTGGAGGGTACGGGTTCTGGTATCTTCCCTGTTGAGGGTATGGCTGAGGGTAGGGTTGCCTAACCGCCTGCTTGTTGTATGGGCAATCTTGTGCGGTGTGATTGGTGTACCTCCATTCTATGGTGCAGTACTGGCTACTAGGATTAATTTGGGGTTGAGCCATAATGGGACAGACATTCACCATGTGGTCGCCACCACAAGTATAGCATCTTTTCACAGGGGCAAACCTTGGGATTTGTTTGTTAGTGACACCTAACTTCTGAGCTACTTTCTCTGCCAGTTCCTCAATTGATGTGGATTGCGTGGAAGAGAGGTTAGAGGCACTATCCGCGTCTTTGTATATCTTGGAAAGCTCTAACTCCTCCCCTAGGTTATCCTCAATGTCAATGCACATGCGCACACACTCTTCTATGGTCCTAGGGTCCTTCAAGTACACATAAGATCTCAATTTAGTACTTAGCAATCCATCCAGGAATAAAGCCACTTGCTTAGCTGGTGTGGGTAGCTCCGAGACAGGGCATCTTTCTAAGTATTGCCTAAATCTTCTTCCTGCAAGTCTCACGGTTTCTTGAGGGGTTTGCTTGAAGCTGTGAATCAGCGAGGAGGTATTATGCCTTATGACACTCTTAGAGAATTCAATAATGAAAGCCTCTAAGAGTTGGTCTATGCTCCTGAACTGTCTCTCATTTAGTGGCTGAAACCATGTCAGGGCAGTGTTCCTAAGGGTCAGACCAAAGGCATTGTACTGCGTGAATAGATCCTCCACTTGTTCAGCTCTCAGGACTTGCCTAAACTCAGCCACATGATCGTATGGATCTCCAGTGCCATCGAAGTAGTTCTTCATGGACTTAACTAGCTGAGTCGGTCTCAAAGTCCTTGTGTGCTCTCTAGGTCGTGGTAGAGGGAACTCATCCGCATTTCTTTGATTCCTGTGAGCTCTAAGTATCTCAGGTTCTACTCTATTTGTTTCCATCCTCGTTCTTTCTCTGCCCACTGGGTTGGCAAAGCTTACTTCTGGTCTATCTCTACTTCTGTCTCTTTGCATTCCATGAGCTTGGGATGTTCCAGCTCCAGGGTGACCATAGGATACATTCGACCTTGGTTGGGGAAAAACGAATTCACCCTTCCAAGTGTAAGCATGCCTATCATTTTCTGTCACCACAAAGATCCTCTCCGAAGCGTGATCTAAGTAGGTCACTCTACCTGGGCTATCAGGATCCTTAAACTCATAGATCATGACTGTTCCTATATCAATTGGCCGATCAGGTTTGTACCTCCAAAAGGCTTCGTCAGTCTCTCGATTGAGGAGCAAATCTATGCTCTTATTATCCTGGGGAATCCACTCCGGTGTGATAATCCTAGTGAGAACCGATTTACCTCGAGGGGTTCTAGGTTCTGCACCCATGTTTCCTTGCTCCAGGTCACCTAAGTCTGCTTCTGGGATCACATTTCCAAATTCGTCCGTCCTATCTGGGTGACTGGTGACTACGTATATGGTTCCTTCTTTGTCCAAGTATGCTCCATTTTTGAACTTGACAGCTGGGTGCTCTAGTCCAATGGATTGATCAGGATTCTTAATCTGTACCACAGATCTTCCTAGGCCGTCCTCATAGATGCTGGCACCTAATCGGTTGGTCCTAAGGTATTCCAACTGCGTTTTGTAAGGGCCTTCTACCCTGTGCAAGTAAGGCACTCCTGAACTTCCTGTAGGTCTCTCCATACCTTGAGACATCTCGGATTCACTAGTCTCAGAACTTGGGTAGTATGAGTGGTGGCTCAACTGCTGGGCCCACGACCTAGCAGTGTGGTTGACACTAGCCTCTGAAGACCTAAGGCTTTGTCTATCCCTTACTAGATGTCGCCCTGATCTAAGGTTCATAAGCCTAGCTGAATAGCCCACTTTTGCCCAAGTACAACCTCGTTGCAGAGTCCTTTTGTATCAGTTACTTGATTCTTTTTAGTTGATTCCCGTTGTTAAAATTCTTGTCTGATATCACGTCGTAAGGTATATTTGAGTGTAGCTTCGCACTTATAGTTGACTGTTCCACGTTAAGTTCTTTTCCTTTTAAGTTCTCGACAGTACAAAGATTATGTCCTTAGCTTGAACTTGAAAGTTTGGGTATACTTCAACTTGATAATTGCCTATCGTCGCCCTGACTTACTCCTACTTCTAATCGTTCTTAGCCTAAGTTAGGAATTGACGAAGGGGAGTTGAGAGTATTCCGACCTTTCTTGCTGATCCTTGCTCTTTCGTGCTCGAGAAGTTGATTCTCAAGCTTGCGCAAAACCCTTGCTTGGACGCTCTCAATTGCTTCTCAATAGACCTGCATCAGTCCCAAGATTAGCTCCAAGTTGACCTTTCAATTGACAGACAATTTATTTCAGACACTTTTTTAATGACCCTTGTTCCCCCTTTTGTATTGCTAAAAATTTCCTCTAGAGCTCCCTTGGTGTTCCTACCCCTCAGTGTGCCAACTTCCAAATATCCTATCTGAAAAGCAACACATTATTCTTATAAAAAACAGTTGAGGGCGCGTAGTATATGCCACGAGCTTTCCGACAAGCCCTAGAGCTCAAAAAATGGACTTCGTATGAAAAGGTTATGGCCGTTCAGGGTTTAGGGGGTTAACTAGACAAACAGAACCTTTCAGGGGTTTTAATGCATTTTTCTAAGGCCTTTGCAAGTGTATGAGTATTTGAGAGTGCAAATATGCCCAAAATTTAGCCTAAATTTCCAAAAAATTTACCCCTTAATTTTTGTCGAAAATGTCTGTCTATCGCGATAGACGGTGTCTGTCGCGATAGACACAAACTATCGTGGGGGGCTGTCTGTCGCGATAGACGGTGTCTGTCGCAATAGACGGTGTCTGTCGCGATAGAGTGGTCTATCGCGATAGACGGTGTCTGTCGCGATAGACGGTGTCTGTCGCGATAGAGTGGTCTGTCGCGATAGACGGTGTCTGTCGCGATAGAGTAGTCTGTCACGATTTGGTCTGTCGCGATAGACGGTGTCTGTCGCGATAGACTGGGTCTGTCATGGAATTTTGGTCTGTCGCGATAGACAGGTGTCTGTCGCGATAGACGGGGTCTATCGTGGGTCTCTGTCTGTCACGATAGACGGTGTCTGTCGCGATAGACTAAAAAAACACAAATTTTTGAGAAACTTCTAGTGATTTGTAGTGCTCTAATGGTGTAGGTTACCGTGCCAAACACGCATTCACAAAATATTAAGTTTTTCTGTTTGTCGCGACAGACAGAGGTCGTCGTCCCGGGACCTGTGCAGAGTCTGTCGTACCTGCGCACACTGCTGGAGAAGGTGGTACAGCTAGTTCCTGCAACAAAAGCTCAAAAACACACCAAAAAACAGATAGCATGCAAGCTCTCTCTCGCTCTCTCTCACAATGAAATGAGGGAAATGAGGTGGGGGGTGTAATATGACCCAAAAAACTGAAATTTTTTTGTGGAGATGGAGATGGAGGTGGGAGATGGTGGGGATGATGATGGTGATGATGGTGATGCGAAAGTAAGGAAAAAATGAAGAAAAATCAAGAGAAAGAAGGATATTACGTATAACTCCAATGTCTCAACTCGACGTCTTACCATCACACGCTCGTCCTCGAAGCTCTCTCCCCGGCAACGGCGCCAAATTTGGTGTGACTCTAGCACAATGGTGAGTACCAACATGAGAAGATTCACCTCATAATTGTCAATCCGTGGAGACGTGAGGACTAGTATGAAGACTATGAGCAAGTGAAGGCACAAGTGTGTGAGTGAGAAGCACACAAGCATGCACACACATACACACACACGCGCACACAAGGCAAGAACAAGGAGAGGAACAATGGAGTTCTTTGCATTAATCAAAAAGTCTCTTACATAAGCTCAATTCACAAACAATCTAACCCCAAAAATGAGCTCTCTAGCTCTTTTTATAGTTTTCTAACTAGCTTTGGTCTTGTCCAGACCTAGTGTCCGGCCTAGTTAAAAATTAGGTTCTAGAGCCTATTTGAGGGCTCAAACAGAGTCTAAAAATTATGAAAATTGATATGTCGCTAGTTCTAATACTCCTCAAGCTCGAGGACTCCTCGGCTTGCACAAAATGGAGTCTATTCTACCAAAAACGGAATTTACAATGTTTGTGTAGTGATTAAAATCACTTGAGTTGTAAATGGTCCATGGAAAAAAATGATTTGGCCTTGTTGCCGTATTGTGCATGACTCCTCTGTTGCTTTGTATGCCAACATCATTCTATCACAAAATATTCAAAATTCAATGGTACGACACATACAAGATCTAGACACAAGTAGAGATGTTTCGCTTGCATTGGAAAGGTTGTATGCTACAGGTACAAGAGCAATGAAGATTCAACTCAAAAATGAGTTGAATAACATAAAGAAAGATACAAGGACATCGGTCAATGATTACTTGATGAAGGTTAAAGAGATTGCAGATCAACTAGGATCAATTCAAGCTCATGTGGAGGACGAAGACTTGGTTGCACATACTCTCAACAGACTCAAGGATGATGAGAGATGGAAACCATTCATTACTTTAGTTTATGTTAGAGGCGAATTACCAGACTTTGATCAGCTTGTTGCTCTTATGGTCACAGAGGAGATGAATCTAAATGGCTCTACTTCAAATAAAAAAGGATCTCAAGGACAAGCTCTTTATGTAGGATCATCAAGAGGTGGAAACAAAGGAAGAAGAGGTTCAAATAGAGGTCGAGGAAGAAGGAGCGATGATCAAGGGACTTCAAGTGGCTTCTTCAACACAAGAGGAAGAGGAAGATCAAGTGCTAGAGGTACGAGAGGCTACTACAACTATAATCAAAGACAAAGGAGTGAAGATAACAACAATTGCTATATATGTGGAAGGTATGGACACTATGCCAAAGATTTCTATCAAAATGAAAATAATCAAGGTGGTAATCAAAGAGGAGGCTATTCAAGAAGAGGTAAACAACAAGGAAAATATGCAGTTGAAGGTAAAAGTGATGATTATGATTCTCTTCTTATGATGAATGTAGAAACTAAGATGAATTGCAATAGTGATGTATGGTATGTAGATAGTGGTTGCTCTAACCATATGTCACATGATGCTTCATGGTTTTCTAATATGCATAATCCTTCATGTAAAGGTCATGTTGAAACACGAGATGATACAACACATAAGATTATGCAGGTTGGAGATGTTGTTATGCAAGATAAGAGCAAGACAAATTGCTTGAATGATGTACTTTATGTGCCAACGATCACTAAGAATTTGATGTCAGTTGGTCAAATGGTAGAAAAAGGTTTTCAAATAAGATTTAATCATACATGTTGCTTAATTGAGGATCCAAAGCAAAGGAGGTTAATTGCTAGAGGTCAAAAACAAGGTAGATTGTTTACATTCAAGGTAAACCCAAATCATACAAACTATTTCTCTTATGGTATGCATAGAATAGCAGAGCTTGATCTATGGCACAAAAGGATTGGACACATGAATGTACATAGGTTAAAGGAGTTATCAAAGAAGAGGATTGTTGAAGGATTACCTGATCTTACTAAGCAACATATGGTGCATCTTTGTGAAGCATGTCAAATGGGTAAGCAGAGTAGACAACCATTCAAGTATTCAAGCTATGTAAGCAGTGGATTGCTAGATCTTATACACGCGGACGTATGGGGTCCTACTAAAGAGGCATCTTTGGATGGTAATAAGTACTATGTATCATTCATTGATGATCATAGTAGAATGACATTTGTGTATTTCATTAAACATAAGAGTGAAGTCTTTGATTGGTTCAAGAATTTTAACTCATTTGTCGAGAAGCAAAGAGGAAGATATGTTAAGAAGCTAATATCAGATGGAGGGGGAGAGTATTTCTCTCAAGCTTTTACTGATTTTTTGTATGATGAAGGTATCAAAAGAGAAGTTACATGCAGGTATACTCCACAACAAAATGGAGTCGCAGAAAGAAGAAACAGAATCATAGCAGAAGCATCTAGAAGCATGCTAAATGATATGTGTTTGCCTAATTCTTTTTGGGCTGAAGTTGTTAGCACCAGTGTGTACATTATGAATAGGATACCTACTGCTGGAGTTCATCATTTGACACCATATGAGGTATGGCATGGAAGGAAACCAAGTGTAAGTCATTTGAAAGTATTTGGTTGTGTATGTTATGTACATGTACCTAGTGAAGTGAGATCAAAACTTGATGTGAAATCAGAAAAGTGTATATTTATTGGTTATGCAGATACTCAAAGAGGATATAGATGTTATAATCCTCATACCAATAAGGTGGTTGTTTCAAGAGATGTAAACTTTGATGAATCACTTTCATGGTATGTAGATAAGAAAAGTTTGCAGGTCATAAATGGAGATGAAGAAGATATAGGTGAAGGAGATGAGTGCTCACCTCATCCCACAAGAAGTTTAAGTGATGAGAAAAGTGGTTTGGATGAAGAAAGAGAGCTACCTTTCAATGGAAGATTCAGGCAAGAGTCACCTCCAAGTGTTAAAAGTAAAGGTAAACTCAAACTTGTTGAAGTTAATGATGAAGGAGAGGAAATTAGTGGTGTATGTGAGTATGGAGAATCATCAAAGGTTCCTAATAAGAAAGGAAGAGCATCTACATTGGAGGTAAGAAGAACTTCAAGAGTGAGTAAGCAACCTCAAAGGTATACTTATGAATCTTTTATGAACACTCATTATGCTGTTATGATAAAAGTTGAGCAGGAAAATGAACCCACATGTTATGATGAGGCAAAAGGAGATGAAAAGTGGGAGAAAGCAATGAGAGAAGAAATGGAAGCACTACAGGATAACAAGACTTGGAATTTAGTTGCAAAGACACCAAAACAAAAGGTCATTGGTTGCAAGTGGGTTTTTAAGATTAAAAGAAATAGTGATGGTAGTGTGTCAAGATATAAGGCTAGACTTGTAGCAAAAGGATATAATCAAACTCAAGGATTGGACTATGAGGAAACATTTAGTCCAGTAGCAAACATGGCAACAGTGAGAACTTTGTTGGCTTTAGCTGCAAGTAAAAGATGGAATATATATCAACTCGATATAAAGAATGACTTTCTTAATGGTGAGTTAAGTGAAAAAGTGTATATGTCACAACAAGATGGTTATGTGGATGCAAAATGTCCTAATCATGTATGCAGGTTAAAGAAGGCATTGTATGGTCTTGAATAGGCATCAAAGGCATGGAATGCAAGGTTGGTAAAGTATCTTATGTTGCAAGGATACACAGCGAGTCATGCTGATCCTTCACTTTATGTAAAACATGTAGATGACATGTGTGTCTATGTATGCATTTATGTGGATGACTTGTTGATTACAGGGAATGATGAAAAAGCGATTGAAGAGATAAAAGGTAATTTGGGAAAGGAATTTAGAATTTCAGATCTTGGTTTTCTTAGATACTTTCTTGGGATTGAAATTGTGTATGGCGATGAGGATATGTGGTTGATATAGAGAAAGTATATATGTGATATGCTAAAAAGGTTTGGTATGCAGGAATGTAAATTTGTTTTTACTCCAATGGAATGTAATGTAAAGTTGAGTGCAAAGGAAGGTGATGAGTTGCATGATATGAATGCATATAGATCCATGGTAGGATCTTTGATTTATGCAAAAAAAACTAGACCTGATATATGCTATGCAGTGGGAGTATTGTCACAGTTTATGCATGAACCTAGAGTACCTCATATGCATGTAGCGAAAAGAGCGCTTAGATATTTGAAAGGTACCATGAACGAAGGATTATTTTATAGTCATGATGTTGATCTAACTCTTGACGTCTTTAGTGATGCAGATTGGGCTGGAAGCAAAGATGACAGAAGATCCACAAGTGGATATGTGGTAATAGCAGGAAACAAGACATTAACATGGAGTTCAAAGAAACAGCCTACAGTTGCTTTATCTTCTACAGAGGCTGAGTATAGAGGTTTATGATGGAGAGTGTTAATCTCCAAAAGAACAAGTTACTCTTGTATTTAGAACACCTCTATAACAAGAATAACTCAGACCTTCACCAATTTTAGAAGATCAATACTCAATTGTCAAATTTTCTGAACAAACTATGAAGAAGGAGATTACACAGAAAGTCTGCTGCACATAATTCACTCATTGCCTTATCAAATGTGTAATGTTTTTTATAAAACTTTGTACGAGGTGTTGCCTATAGATTGTGCACCTTCTCCAAGTTGAATTACTCTAAAAGATTCAGTAGATCTTGAGAAATAACTTCAACAAGTCACCTATGTCTAAAACTGCTCATCTGAGAAGTCGATTTAGACACCTATGACTTTAAACCTTTGGTTCTCTCAATCTAGAACCCGTTTCTACAAATGCTTTTAGCCACAATTAGCTTACCTTCCAACTTAAAGATTGAGTGCTTGGTTGCTCAAAACTTTAAACTGTGGAAGGAGAATTGATCAAAACATTCGTATCAAAGTTTGCATCTCCTGTAACTTCACTTCTTCTCATTCACACATGCAAATGTTCCTATACTTAATTCTCTCAGCCTGATCACAATTGGAAGCTAAAAATTTGTACAGAGGTTGATTACCTATAGACTTAGACTTGTACAAAAGAATTTCGCAAAAGATCTAACACAGAAGGAGAAAACTCAGAAATATCGGGTGCAACATTTTCTTCATTTCTGAGAAAAATTACAACTGATTGATGAGAGAGTCTTGACTCACTACAACTCCTGATTACTCTATTCTCATGCTCTCTCATACTTGCCCCAACATTTTCCGAAGTATATATAGACAAAAATTTACAAACTTATGACTACTCAAAGATATAAGTGAACTATCTCTGAAATAATGTACATATGTGTACACATCTTCCAAATTCTGAATGTGACCTTCCTTCATGCTTCACAACTTGTTCTCTTCTCAAATCCTTGACTTCATTTCCATGTCAAAACATCAATTGGTGATTGTCCTGCACCAACAGCTCCCCCTCAATCATCAATTGAGGTTTTCTCTATCTTCTTTATGCCTGCCATGTCTTTGAATCTCTGTAGCTTTGGTCCATCCAAGCTTTTGGTAAGCATATCAACTATCTAATCTTTTGTTGAAGTATGTATGACTTCAATCTCTTTATCCATCACCTTCTCTCTCAGAAAGTGATACTAAATCTCAATGTGTTTAGTCCTTGCATGAAACACAGGATTAGCAACTAAATATAATGAACTCATATTATCTCCATAAATGATACGTGTACTATGTATGGTGTCAAAACTCTTCATGAGAGTCTTAAGCCATATTACTTCCTTTGCAGCTTCAACCATACCTTTGTACTCTACTTCTGTAGATGACAAAGCAACTGTGTGTTGCTTCTTTGAACACCAAGAAATTAACTCCCACATAACACAAGTATCCATATGTTGATCTCCTATCATCAAGATTACCTGCCCAATCTGCATCACTATATATTTTGATGTTTGTATCTGATGTAAAACCATAATACAAACCCTCTTTGAGTGTACCCTTAATGTACCTCAACACTCTTTGTCCTACAATCCAATGTTCCTTCCTAGGACAATGCATGAAATGAGACAAAACTCTAACTGCATATGATAAGTCAGGCCTAGTTAATGTAGCATAGATAAGACTACCAACCAAACTCTGATATAGTTTCATATCCTTGAATTCTTCTCCACCATATCTACTCAATTTGTGATTCACCTCCATTGGAGTAGGTGCTACCCTGCAATCATTCATTTTAAACTTGATTAACAAGTTTCTCAAATACCTTTCTTGAGTCACATACACTCCATGTTGAGTGTATGAAATCTCCATGCCCAAGAAATATGACAAGTCTCCCAAGTCACTGATCTTGAATTCTTTCTCCATTTTCTTCTTTAGGCTTTGAATGCCTTTCTCATCTGTACCTGTAAGAATTATATCATCAACATATATGCACATGTAAATGAACCCATCATCACTTGCTTTAACAAGCAAGCTACTATCTGCCTTAGATACTTGAAATCCAAGTTCTTTAAAGAACTTCACAAGTCTATAATTCCATGCCCTTGGGGCCTGCTTCAAACCATACAAAGCTCTCTTGAGCTTACATACATGATCTGGATACCTTCCATCTCTGTATCCTCGAGGTTGCTCCATGAAAACATCATCTGAAATGTAACCATTTAAAAAAGCATTCTTCACATCTAATTGACATAATTTCCAACCTTTACATGCAGCAATGGCTATGAGTGTCCTGATGGTTGTCATCTTTGCCACATGACTATAGGTCTCATCATAATCAATACCATATGTTTGAGCAAACCCTTTCACAACAAGTCTAGCTTTATACCTAGACACACTTCCATCTGCAAACCTCTTAGTCTTGTAGGCCCATTTGCATCCAATGATCTTCTGACTATTTGGTTTAGGAACCAAATCCCATGTCTGATTCTCCATTAATGCATCATATTCTTCCTGCATAGCTTTCTCCCAATTTTCCTTACCTTTTTCCTCTTCATATGTGGAAGGGTCTTCATCTGCCTTTATCATGTAAGCATAATCTTTGGTAGCCAAAAAAGAAGTATCATAGCTATACCTTGTAGGTTGCCACTTATGTCTTGATGACCTTCTTAGTTCTCCACTCCTTGAGGTTTCTGGTTCTTCACACTCAGGATCAAATCTTGGCATTTCTTCAACTTCAACCTGCACTTCATTATTCTCCTCTTCATCAAATATCTGAACCTTTGATTTACCTTTCTTTTGACTCACAACTTCTTCATCACCTGTATTAATATTGATTGTACCTGCATACCAAGTACCTTGCTCATCAAATGTAACATCTTTTGATACAAGAAATTGTTTTGTGGATGTACTCCACAACCTATATCCCATCTGCTTATCATCATAACCAATGAATACATACTTTTCAGCTTAAGGTTCTAACTTGTGTCTTAATTGTGATGGCACATATGCATATGTCAAACATCCAAATACTTTGCAATGATCCAAGGTAGGTATCTTACCCCACCATGCCTCATATGGTGTCATACCCTGCAAAGCTTTACAAGGTAGCCTATTTGTTGGGGCTTCACTCACTAATTAGGCATGGATATATGAAGATATATGAAGACATATGATGGAGGAAAGAAGAAGTGAAGAAAAGACTTACAGAAAATCAAGCCTAAGTGAAGGGACAATTTCACTATTGTAAATTAGTGCAAAATTAGAGTCTAGATTTGTATTTGATCTTTAGAACTTACGAGTTCAAGTCTAGAAGAATGTAAACCATAGGTATATAAGTTAATTTGAGTCAGAAACATGTAGGAGAGAACTCAATTTTGTAATCTGAGTGAGTAGAGAAAAGTCGTGTATTTTCTGAGAGAGATGGTGAGAGAAAACTTCTGAGTCTGAGAGAGTTTTCCATGGCTGTGAGCAAAATTAGGCCAAGCCATTTTGTACACATCTTCTCTGATAATCAACACATGTTTGTGTAGAAGGATTGAGTCTAATTCCTCTTGTACATTGAGTTCTAAGTCATTTCATATGACTGTGTAAGGTAGTTGACAATTACGACTTTTCTGGCGCACATTTGATTGATCTTCTGAAGGACAGATCTCGAAGCACAGTGTAAAGTTTTTGGTAAGTGATAGCTCGTTTGAAAGCTATTATCCTCAACTACATTTGGTCAAAAGATCTTTGAGAAACGGGACGCGTACTCAGAGAAATCAGCTTAAGAGTGGAGGTATGTCAAATCGATGAAGTCAATTTCCAGTTTTTAGACATAGTGGAAAGTTTGGTACAAAATCAGAAGATTTTGAAGTTATTGCTTGAAAGTTTTGCTTGTTATATGTTACTGAACATTAGCAAGAACCTTTCTTAGTAAATGATCAGAAGAATTTGCAAAGATCAAGTTGATACAGGTCAGATTGAAAGCTTGAAGAAGAGGCGCAGATTTCTGTGAAGTAAAATTTTTGATTTTCACTAAGCTCAGAGTTGAAGGTTCATATTTAGAGGTTTGCTAAGCTAATGATGGTTATGGAGGTCTTCTAATACCACATTAGTTTAGTTCTTGTGGTGTTTCACACACCAACACTATTGACCAAATAAGTAGCTGTATTTACAGCCTCAACCCACAAATAATTTGGGGAATTTTTCTCCTTCATCATTGACCTTGAAAACTCAACAAGAGTTCTATTTCTTCGCTCTGCTACACCATTTTGTTGAGGAGAGTACCTGCAAGTGATTTCCCTTTTTATACCTGCATTCCACAAGTAATCACTGAACTCATTAGAAAAATACTCTCCCCCTCCATCTGACCTTAGTCTCTTCAATTTATGGCCTGTAATTCTTTCTGCATACACATGATAATGTTTGAATGTATTGAATGCCTCTGACTTATCTTTGATCACATAGATAGTGATCCATCTGGTATCATCATCAACATAAATCACATAATACCTTGAACCATTTATACTGAAATCCTTTGATGGTCCCCACACATCTGTGTGTACCAACTCAAGCTTCTCTGAATACATAAAACCATGCTTGGAGTAAGATTGCTTATGAGCCTTACCTAATTGACATGCCTCACATCTGTATGTGATATGTTGACCTGCAACATTAGGCAATCCAAGCACTGAACCATTGTTAATCATATCTTTGATACCTCTTTCATTGAAGTGTCCAAGTCTCTTGTGCCAAAGATCTAACTCAGAGATCTTATGTCCTCCATAAGCGAACAAGGCATGACCAACATTACCTTGAATCTTCAATGTGAACAATCTTCCTTCTTTCTTCCCTGAAACAATTTGTTTATACCCATTGCTAGGGTATTCCACAAACACTCCTTCATTAGTGAATGTAACTTCATAACCTTTTTCAACAATTTGTCCTACACTTATCAAATTCTTAGGAATTGTAGGAACATACAAGACCTTACTCAAGAGAGTACTTCCATCCTTGGCCTTCACTGATCCAATTGACTTCACATTATGCTTTGTATTGTCACCTGTTTGAACAACATGATTAGATACCTTATTTTCCAAATCAGTCATCAATGCTATGTTACCACTCAGGTGATTGCTACACCCTGAGTCAATGTAGAAGACTCTTTGGTCTTCACTTTGTAGTAGGTATTATTGTATTGTTGACTTTGGAACCCTCTACCTGCATTTCTTCCAAAGTAACCCCTACTACCTCTTCCTCTGAAGTTACCTCTTTGATTTCTGCCACCTCTTCCTCTTGAATTAAAAGTCTGATTATATCCACCATTACTCTGATTATTATGCCAACAATCATTAGCTAAGTGATTTTTCTTACCACAAATCCAGCAAGCTTTGACTCCATCTTTATTATTCCTGCCTCTTCCTCTACCTTTGCCACCTCCTCTTCCTCTTAGGAAGTTGGCTTGACTAGTTGTGCCTTCATCTTCATTTGCTTGTTGCTTTCCTTTGCTATTTTTCTTCTTATCCTTTGAGTACATTGCATGACCTGTACTCTTGTCACCTTCACCTTTGACATCCTGCTCAAAGGTTAACATATGTCCTAACAACTGATTTAAGTCAGGAGTAAAATGATCAAGTGATAATTTGGTAGACAGAATGAATGGCTTCCATTTGTCATCACCTCTCAAACCTGTGAGGATTTGCGTTACCAATTTATCCTCCTCAATGTCTTCATCAACAGCTCCTAATGCATTTGCAATGTCCTTCATTCTGTTTACATAATCTGAGATGGATTGAGAGGCCTTCTTCTTGAATGTAGTACATTCTGCCCACAAGGATGCCTTCCTAGACTTTGTGGTATTTTGGAAATGCTCCTTCAAAGCATTCCATATATCACTTGCACTTTCAAGACCTCTAATGTGAGGTAGCAAGTAATCATTGACTGCCATATAGATAATGCTCCTAGCTTGAGCATCTCTCTTCATCCAATTCTTCAAATCTGATAATTCCTCCCTAGTTGGAACACTAGGATCTCTGAATTGAGGCTTTTCTTCTTCACCTGTAATATAACCTATCAAGTCTTTGCTCATTAGATGAGCTTCCATCCTCATTGACCATGCTGGATAGTTCTCTCTATCCAATTTCTCTATCTGAAGAGAATCTCCCATCTTTTCTTCACCTCTATATTGAATTCTTCAAACTTTATGAGCAATAGATGTACCTTTACTTAAAATAATACTCTTTTTGTCTTCCTTGGTGTTGTATGACCTCCTTCTCAAGCTTTGCCCTCAAGCTTTCACCTTTTGAACCTTCAGATGTTGAATTATTTGCACCTGCAGCAGTCGAGGTCCTCCTTCCTTCAATTCTGATGCTTCCTGCTCTGATACCACTGATGGAGAGTGTTAATCTCCAAAAGAACAAGTTACTTTTGTATTTAGAACACCTCTATAACAAAAATAACTCAGACCTTCACCAATTTTAGAAGATCAATACTCAATTGTCAAATTTTCTGAACAAACTATGAAGAAGGAGATTACACAGAAAGTCTACTCCACATAATTCACTCATTGCCTTATCAAATGTGTAACGTTTTTTATAAAACGTTGTACGAGGTGTTGCCTATAGATTGCCCACCTTCTCCAAGTTGAATTACTCCAAAAGATTCAGTAGATCTTGAGAAATAACTTCAACAAGTCACCTATGTCTAAAACTGTTCTTCTGAGAAGTCGATTTAGACACCTATGACTTTAAACCTTTGGTTCTCTCAATCTAGAACGCGTTTCTACAAATGCTTTTAGCCAAAAGTAGCTTACCTTCCAATTTAAAGATTGAGTGCTTGCTTGCTCAAAACTTTAAACTGTGGAAGGAGAATTGATCAAAACATTCGTATCAAATTTTGCACCTCCTGTAACTTCACTTCTTCTCATTCACACATGCAAATGTTCCTATACTTAATTCTCTCAGCCTGATCACAATTGGAAGCTAAAAATTTGTATAGAGGTCGATTACCTATAGACTTAGACTTGTACAAGAGCATTTCACAAAAGATCTAACACAAAAGGAGAAAACTCAGAAATATCGGGCGCAACATTTTCTTCATTTCTGAGAAAAATTACAACTGATTGATGAGAGAGTCTTGACTCACTTCCAAGATGTCTAATGACTCCTACAACTCCTGATTACTCTATTCTCATGCTCTCTCATACTTTCCCCGACATTTTCCAAAGTATATATAGACAAAAATTTACAAACTTATGACTACTCAAAGATATAAGTGAACTATCTCTGAAATAATGTACATATGTGTACACATCTTCCAAATTCTGAATGTGTCCTTCCTTCATGCTTCATAACTTGTTCTCTTCTCAAATCCTTGACTTCATTTCCATGTCAAAACATCAATTGGTGATTGTCCCGCACCAACAGTTTAGCATTGGCTACTACTGAGGTTATGTGGTTTAAAAAGTTGTTTCATGACTTGAATGTGCAGGTTGATGTATCACTGATGTATTCTTCTCTTTCATGAAATATACCCACACTTTCCGTGTATGGTCATCAATGAAAGTAACATAAAACCTGCAACCACCCATAGATGTGGTCTTTGGAGGACCCCAAACATCTGTATGTACTATTTCTAGCACATTCTCACTAACATGCTTGTCATGTGGAAACGATGATCTTGGCTGTTTACCGAATTGACATGCTGCACATACCTTTTGCATCTATGAAACCTTGAAATTTGGTAGTCCATGAATGATCTCCTTTGACTGCATCAGTTTCAACCTTTGCAGATTTGCATGTCCAATTCATTTGTGCCAGATCTCTATATTAGCAACAACTCCTACACCTTTTGCAAACATGGCTGCATTTATTTCAGGAACTTTCACATTTAAGGTGAACATCCTACCCACTTTGTTTCCTTTGCAATCAATCATCCACCATGTTTGTATTCTTCTATATATAACCCATCAGCATTGAACCTGACTTGTAATCCCTGGTCAACCATTTGTCCAACAGAAACTAGATTCTTTCTTATGTTTAGAACATGCAGCACATCAACAAGATGTTTTACCTTCCCGTCCTCCATAGACAATGCTATGTTTCCTGTATGCTCGATAGGATGCGATGTATAATCTCCTATTTCAGCATATCCACGAACTGGCAATTTTTGCAAACTACTAAACCATTTTGCATGACTCGTCATGTGATTTGAAGCACTTGAATCAACATACCAAACATTATCATTCGATTTTGAAATATCAATAGACATCATATTCATCATGTGATATTGAACCATGAATAACTTCTCAGAATCATCTGCACTTGTGGATGCATAGTTGTTTTGTTGCCTTTTGTTATTTTGATTCTTCAACGTGCAATCACGTTCAAAATGTCTAGGTTTACCACAATTCCAACATCCTTTACTATCATTACTTGAATCATTTCTTTGGAAATTTCTGCAACCTCTTTGGCTCCCCCTGCCTCGAAACTGTTCTCTTCCTCCTGCATGATTTTGTTGTTGACCTTGGTCTTGGTTATTGCTTTCTCTTCCACTTCCGAGACCTCTACCTCTGCCTCTTCCTCTACTAGAGTAGAATACCTGCTCAGAACTGGGCTTTTCTTGGGAGGTTGAATCCTCACCAAGATTCTTTTCTTCAATAATCAGCATGGATACCAAATCAGCAAAATTTGGAATATTTTCTTTGGTCTATATATACGTTCTAAACTGCTTATATGGAGCTCCTAAACCACGAAGGCACACTTCCACCTTATCATCATCATCTACATTCATGGCAATAGATGCAAGTGACTCACATATGCTTTTGATTTTCAGAGTGTAGTCACTTATCGACATGCTCTTCTTTTCCAATGTATGCAGCTCGTTCTTGAGTTGCAATTTCCGTGCCTTTGTATTAGTCTCATACAAAGTGACCAAACTATTCCAAGGCTCTTTTGGAGTCTTGGCATCCTATATGTTCCCAATCATGCTGTCCTGTATGCTAACACCCTGACATATACCGGTGTGACCACTATACATGTCAGAGAAATGAAAAACTGATATGTGTCACTCTGATCATCACATGTTGAGCTTGATATCTCAACATGAAGTTGGTATCCTATTCATAATATATTTTGTTGTGGTTGCTGCATCAAGCCAATATGACAAAGGTACATTCATCTCATTCAACATGCATCTAGCTACCTTTGCGATGTGTCTACTCTTTCTTTCTCAAATACCATTTTGTTGAGGGATATACTTGCATGTGTATTGCCTCCTTCTACCTTCATCTTCTAAGAACCTTGTGAACTCATTGGAGAAATATTCTCCCCCTCCATCTGACCTTAGGGTTAATCCTATGACCTATTTCATTCTCAACAAGTGCCTTATACTTTTTGAATACTTCAAACACATCTGATTTTTGCTTGATTATATACAACCAAATTTTCCTTGAACAATCATCAATAAAGGTAACAAAGTACCTATTACCTGCATGTGAATGTTCTCTTGAAGGTCCCCATACATCTGTATGCACGAAATCCAAAACCCTTAGAGAAACATACTTGCTTGACTTGAAAGGCAACCTAGTTTGCTTCGCAAATTGACAAGCTTCACATACCTCATGAAGATGTGATGTTGAGAAGTTTGGAAGCCCTTTTACCAATGCACTTTTCTCCATGTAGGCTTTAGCTTTTTCAATGTTGACATGTCCTATCCTTTTATGCCACAAATCCAAATTTGCAATTCTTCTATTTCCTAAAGTGATGAACGTTACCTTGTTGGGGTTTTGCTTGCTATTGAGATTAAACATCCTTTCATGCTTCTCTTCTTTTTCCACAAGCTGAAATCCATTCTTTGGATCCTCTATGAAGCAACCTTTGCTATTGAACTTCACTTGGTATCCTTTCTCTACCATTTGACCAATAGAAATGAGATTCTTTGTAATAGTAGGGACATATAGTACCTCAGATAGTGTCTTGCACTTCTTGCCATCCTGAAACTTGACATCACCAATGTGTTTGATCTCATGCTCGGTGTTGTCACCTGTCTTTACACATCCTCTTTGCTTTGAAGCCTATAAATTATAAAACATGTCCTCCCTACAAGACATATGATTGCTACAACCACTATCTATGTACCAAGTATCATCCTTCTCATGTTTACTATCTCCATATGCATGACTCATGGCAAAAATGTGATCACTAGACTCGTTTAAAGCATAGTTACCTTGAACATTGTTCCTCCTTTGGTAGCATTCATTTGCCCAATGTCCTAGCTTTTCACAAATGAAGCATCCATTGCCTCTCGATCGTCTTCCTCTTCCTCTATTGTTCCTACCTCTACCTCTTCCATTTGAAGATGAGCCTTCATTTGAGTCTTCTTGGTTGTCAATTTGCTTGCTTTGGCTTTGCCTTCCTCTTCCTCTACCTCTTGATGCTTGGCCTCTTCCTCTACCTGCATATAGCATTTGATCTTGGTCACCTTTGCCCTTGCTTCCAGCTTGCAATATTCCTTCATTAACCATTAGAGTGTTCAATTGATCAAAATCAAGCATGTTTTCCCTAGCATACAATGAGGATATGAAGTTCCTCCACTTTTCATCATCTTTAAGACCATTAAGTACAAATGCAACTATGTCATGATCATCAATTGAATGTCCTATGGCTGCCAATCAATCTCTAATACCTTTGGCTTTAGTTATGTAATCATGTATGGATTGGTTACCTCCTTTCTTCAAGTTGTTGAGCTCATTTTTTAGTTGTACCTTCTTTGCCTTTGTGTTTGTCGTGAACATCTTCTCCAAATATTCCTACATCTCCTTGGCCATCTCCATGCTTTGAATGTGACCTATCACTGTGTTTCTTACATGTTGAGATATCATAAACATAACCCTTCTATTTATTACCTCCCATTCTCTGATTTCTCTTCTTTCTTGGTCGGTAGGGTTAGTTGGATCCGCAACAATTGGCTTGACATCTCCTCCATTGATTATGCCTCTTAGGTCCTTGCTCATGATGAAGTTTTTCATCCTAAACTTCCAAGGTTGAAAGTTGTCTTTGTCCAACTTCTCAATCTGGTTAGATACCTCTCCCATCGTCTTGAATCACCTAAAATTGAAATATGGTGTAGGATTACCTCCTTTGTTGAAAGTGAAGTCCCTTTGTGTGATGAAGCACTTTCTCGATGAAGCTCCCCCTTGGTTCCAAGTTTTCAACCTCCTTCAAGCTTTGAAAAGGCTTCAATGGTTGATTCCTTGGCTTGGACTCCTTTCTTGTACTCTCCTTGATGTTCACCAGGAGCTCTGATACCACTGTTGGAAGCTTCCTCCTCCAAATGCACAACACGAAGCTTGGACCCAGCCCAAGACCTATCTGCCCTTAGACCAGTACTCACTACAACTGGTATATCTCACAATTCCCGAATCCAATCCAAATACCCTTTTAGCAACAAAAACAAGATATTAAGGGCCTTTGAATGAGCTATCATTCACTATATTTGGACACCTATGGAACTCTCAATTGAGTCACACAAGACAACCGAGTTTTTCTAGCAGGTTTTGGGATAGAACAACAGACAAAGAAATAACTATATCTCATAGTACAAGATACATTTTGCCAAAAATTTTTGTAATAGATTACTGTTTTATAAACCTTCCAAGAAGTACAAGAACTCTCATAATGGAGCTTCCTACAAAGAGAAAATGGATTCCTCACAGGCTGCTATAGAAATGAAGCACCCTTTCGAAAGGATAGGAGAGATATAAAAGAGAATATGATCATCTATGAGAGCCTATGGCTCAATGGAATATATATAAGTAGCACCCCAACTTCCTAGCATCCATGTAGGCCTTGAATTAGGTTGGATGGTCTTTATATAGCCATGAGAGCCTTCTATGACTCTTCATATGTCCTCCATGTCTCTTCACATGCCCTCGTCTCTTCACTTTCCTTGTGACTTTGTCTCTTCATTGGAGTGGCTTTTGGTGGTCCAATGCCTCCTTTTGGATAAGGTTGCACCTTCAACTTTGTTCTTTGAATTTACTAAGGTTCAAAAGCCTTCAAATGGAGTTATTTTATGGGAAATAAAACTTGATTTTGCCCTAGAAATGCATATCTTTTAGCATCACTCACTTGAAGAATCTCAATGGATTCATAAAACATCACTAACTCCACACTATGATCATTTGATTTTTGCATATCATTCACAGTCACATTAAATTCCAGTTTTCCAATTCCATGCATGTGGTTTTACATGGAACATGCTTATGATTGTTCAGTGATGGGACATGTGACTAGCCATCCATGTCTATTTTATTTTTATCAATTGAGGTCAGTTGCTCATCAACTAGGAGGCATGTTATACTTTATGGAATAGTGGAATGTTATATGCATTTTAATGTTTTAATGTGATTTGTGTTTTGATTTAGCAGGTGAATACATATGAGGGTGTGAACACACATGGACTTATTTAAATATTTTTGAAGATATTTAAAAGATTGTATTTTAGTTTTTTTGTAAAAAGAATAGATCGCTTTAGAAAGCAATGTTTTTGTAAACAAAGGAGATTTTCATAAATGTACGCTTTTTGAAGCACCGCCCTCATGTATCTTCTATTTAGAATGTAATGCAAAGTACCTATAAATACACATGCTCTGATAGACTCATCCATCAGAGTATTTGGGGGGAGATTGTACCCAATCTGGTGTCAAGTCTCTTGTCTCTTTCTATTCTCTAAGTACTTTTGTGAGATTTCATTTTTGTACTTTCCTCTGCGTACGTGATTTTTGGGATCCGATCAACAATACATGCTTCCCAAATAATGGAGTCTTGATGGGACCACATACATCACTATGAACAAGCTGTAATTTTCTTGTAGTGTGTGTATGAATACCTTTAAGAAAAGAAGCATGATGTAGTTTTCCAAGAATGCAACCTTCGAATGCATGTTTTTCAATGGACTCAAGTGTTGGCAAACCAATAACCAAGTCCTTCTTTTGTAAGTAACGTAAATTATTGAATTTCAAGTTGTTAGGACATCAAGCTTACACTATGCTGGAGGTGGATTTGATCTACATCAAAAGCTATCGCTTGGATTACATCGAAAGAATACCCATTGAAGCATTTCTTTTACCTGTGCTCATTTATTGTATTTTTGAAAAAGTTTTTTCATGGATCTTTTACCATTGTAAAACCTTAGAGCTTTACACATGTAAAATTAGAAAATGAAAGCTAATCTTCTATGAATTTGAGGTGGTTGAGTTGCAATGAATGAGTCAATCAATCACCTAAAATTAGATCAAACTAGATCTTTGCTTTTCTTAGATTGTAGGAAAGTGAATTGATTCCCTCCAACAACTAACTCTACCTTCATTTGAATTGAAAATCCACTTGTAGAAGTCATGGAGCACTTCAAGAGTCTATATAAAGACTTCAAATCACCTGTACATTACATGGCAAGACATCTCAAGGGACATGGGATTCCCTAGAGACTTTCTTTTCTGCTAGTACCAAAGCAAGAAAGAATTATCTTTGGAATGTGTGCAACCAAATGAAGAACACACCTAAAAAAACCATCACATAGTTTGTTACAAAGGTCAAGGAGGTTGCGGATCAGTTAGCATCCATTGGAGAGCTGATTGAAGAAGAGGCTATCATGAGGCAAACTCTCAATGAGATTCAAAGTGTTAAGCAATGGCAATCCTTTGCCATGGCTTATGATCTCATCATGGATGTGAAAAATCTAGACTTCAACGTCTTTTTTGGACAACTCTTCAATCAAGAGAGCAACAATAGCATAAATGAAGGTAACGCCTATCATGGTAATTCAAATAGTGCTCTATATGCAGATAAGAAGGATAAGAAGCTAAAAGGCAAGAAGAAGGAAGAAGATGAAGAGGATACTTCCCAAGCCAACTTTGCAAGCAAGAGAAAGTGAAAAGGGAAGAAGAAGAAAGGACCAAAGCATGACAAAGCGAAAGGTCAAAATATTCAACCTTGTGCCATCTGTGATAAGACCAACCACACCACTCAGAATTGTTGGTTTAATGGGAAGTCCCAGAAAGGAAGTGGAAGAGGTGGATATGGAAGCAATAGAGGTAGAGGTGGACACAACTTCAACAATAACAATAGAGGATATAATAGAAGAGACTTCAACAATTATTTAGAAGATCAACCACATGAGGACGCATTGCTTCTTATGAATCTAAGACACAAAGAAGGTGAAGAGATGATCATTTTTTCTACATACATTTAGGATGTTTAAATCATGTTGTAGGCAACATTGCTCTTCTATCTAATTTGGAAAGTCCAAAGTGTAGACATGAAATTCAAAGCTTCTGATGGCAGGACAAACATTCTGAGTAAGGTTCTCTATGTACCCACTATCACTAAAAACCTAATAAGTGTAGGCCAAATAGTTGAAAATGGCTTGCAACTTAGGTTCACCCAACATGGAGCCTTTGTGGAAGATCCATGTCAAGGCTTCAAGAAGATAGCCAGAGGTGAGAAGCATGGTAGGCTCTTTACTTTTGAAGTAGGAGAAACCAGGAACATAGCTCTATTCACTTTTGGGTATCAAACCCTAAGTGAGGTTGAAGTGTGGCATAAGAGACTTGCTCATGTGAATGAAAAAACCTTGAAGGATATATGCAGGGATCAAAGTGTTCTAGGACTGCCAAACATATCAAAGCAACACATGATCAACAGATGTGATGCATGTTTGATTGGGAAGGCACAAAGACAACCATTCAATTATGAAGGCTACATCCACAACAACGTATTGGACTTAGTACATATAGATGTATGGGGACCAAGTAAAGAACCTTCATTGGCAGGATCAAGGTATTATGTCTCATTTATTGATGGCCATAGTAGATGGACTATTCTGTATTTTATCAAGGGTAATAATGAAGTGTTCGATTGCTTCAAAAAATATCTAGTACATGTGGAGAATCATACAGGTAGATCACTCAAGAAGCTCAAATTTGATGGAGGGGGAGAATACTTCTCCAAAGATTTTGATGAGCTCTTGTAGGATAAAGGTATTGAAAGGGAAGTGACTACTAGGTACTCTCCTCAACTGAATGGAATTGCAAAGAGGAGAAACAAGACATTGGTTGGATCAGAGAGAACAATGCTTGAAGACAAGAGGTTGCCATATTATCTATGGGTAGATTCTATTTCAAATGATGTGTTCCTTATCAATAGGCTACCATCCAAATCACTTCAAGATATGACTCCGTATGAAGCATGGCATGGAAGAAAACCTAGTCTTGAACATTGCAAGGTGTTTGATTGTTTATCTTATGTTCATGTACCATCACAAATAAGAGGTAAGCTAGATGAAAGGGCAACATTGAGTATGAATAAACTCAGATGGGTTACAGGTTCTACAAGCCTTCAACCAAGCAATTCACTACAATTAGAGATGTTGTGTTTGAAGAACACAGGTCATGGTATGATGAAGACAAACAGATGGTAACTTTACCATATTATCATGACTCTAATTCTCATCAATTAGGAAGCAAGCATGATACACATGTCTAGAATCCAAGAAGTTATATAGATGATGACCAAGATGAAAGGGAAAAGGATTACAAACTATGGAATTCAAGAGGCGAAGCAAATATGCAGGAGTGTGGAGAATGTTCTAAACAAGCTCCTAGAAGATCAACAATAGAGAAGAAACAACTAGAAAGATATGGATATGATTCCACTTTTTACAAAGCATTCAATCTACTTGGCAAAAGATTCAATTTCATAAGAACCCTCAACCTATGAGGAGGCTAAGGGAAACCCCAATTGGGAAAAGGCCATGAAAGAAGAATTAGATGCATTGAAGTAGATGGACACTTGGGATTTGGTTCCAATGTCGTCTAATCAAAACATAATTGGTTGTAGATGGGTATATAAAGTTAAATGAAACTCAGATGGATCAATTTGTAAGTACAAGCCAAGATTAGTTACCAAAGGATGCTCACAAACTCATGGTATAGACTATGAGGAAACATTCTTACCAGTTGCAAAGATGACTACAATTAGAACATTGATAAATGTAGATACTGCTAGGAGACTCCTCCAACTTGATTTCTAAATGGTTGGATAAGTGAAGGGGTATACATGTCACAAATTCCAAGTTTTGAAAACCATAATCATGCATCTTATGTTTGCAGACTTAAGAAAGCATTGTATGTATTGAAACAAGCTCCTAGAGCTTGGAATTACAAGTTGGTTACATGCCTTCAAGATCAAGGGTTTAGACCTAGCAACTCAGATCCTTCTCTATTCATCAAAAGGGATCACAATGAGGTTATCTATCTATGTGTATATGTAGATGATATTATTGTGATAGATGATGATCTGAATGGCATTCAAAGGATCAAGAGACACATGCAAGAGGAGCTCAAAATCAGTGACTTAGATGAGTTCACATATCTCCTAGATATGCAAGTGATTTATACAGATGAAGGGATGTATATATAACTCATAGAAGATACATTCAAGATATACTTCTTAAGTTCAGAATGAAAAACACAAAGCTTTTAGGTACACCTTTGGAGATGAATCATAAACTTAGTGTTTATGAAGGTGAGGAAATTGAAGACATAAAAGTATATCAAATCTTGGTAGGTAGCTTGATATATGATACTCATTCAAGGGTAGACATCTCATATAGTGTGGGAGTGCTTAGTCAATTCATGCACTCACCTAGAAGACCACACATGGATGCAGCTAATAGAGTAATTAAGTATCTCAAAGGTACAATCAATGAAGGTGTGTTCTATCCTTACTCTTCAGATTTGGATATCAAAATCTATTCAGTTGCAGATTGGGCAGGAGTTGAGGATGATAGAAGAAGTACCTCTGGTTACTTAGGATTTGTAGGTTCAAAACTAGTGTCATGTAGTTCCAAGAAGCAACCAACAATTGCTTTATCCTCAACTAAAGCAGAGTATATAGGTTTTACCATAGCAACTCAAGAGGCAATAATATGGTTAAAAGCATTGTATAGAGGTTTGGGACTTGTGAGTTCCAAACCTCACATATTTGGAGATAATGTAAGTTCCATGCATCTAGCAGCAAACCCTAATTTCCATGCAAGAACCAAACACATAGAGGTTCATTACCACTTCATCAGGGAGAAGCTCGTGGCAAAGGAGATTGACTTTTTTTTTTGTTCCAACTAAAAAGCAAGTAGCAGATATGATGATGAAGGCACTTGATGGAATAAAGCTTTGGAGATTTGAATCAATGGCAGGTATTCAACCTATTAGAGAATCAAGACTCAAGAAACCTTTAGCTTGAGGGGCAGTTGTTGGGACATCAATCTTACACTATGCTTGAGGTGGATTTGATCTACATCAAAAGCTATTGCTTGGATTACATCGAAAGAATATCCATTGACGTGTTCTTTTACCTATGCTCATTTATTGTATTTTTTATTTAAATAGTTTTCATGGATCTTTACCATTGTAAAAGCCTGGAGCTTTACACATGTAGAAGTAGAAAAGAGAGCTAAATTCCACGATTGGAGGTGGTTGAGTTGTAATAAAGAATCAATCAATCACTTAAAAGTAGATCCAATTGGATCTTGACTTTTCCTAGATTGTAGGAAAGTGAATTGATTCCCTCCAACAATTAGTCACATTGATGGTGATCGAGGAGATGAACCAAGGAGGTTCACAATCAAAGTGCAGCCAAGCCCAAGTTTTCTATGCAAGTAGAGGCAAATGCAAAAGAAGTGGAAAAAACTCCCAAGGTAGAGGGAGAGGAAGGTCAAGCTCAAGCTCAAGCAACCAAGAAGGCTCCAACCAAAGCTATGGATCAAGAGGAAGAGGAAGGAGTAGAGGAAGAGGAGGAAGATCACATGGGAGAGAAGCATCCAATGGAGTATGCAAGAGATTGTTGGTCCAAAGGAGGAGGCAATCAAGGATACAAAAGGAACCAAGGTAATTATGCTAGTACTTCAGCAAATTCAGAAAATGAGAACTTGATTATGATGTATGGTTCAAGTGAAAGAGTCAATTCAAATTTTACATGGTACATTGATAGTGATTGTAGCATCCATATGAGTTGCAATAAAGATGTTTTCTTTAATTTACACTCACCCATCACTCAAGGACATGTGGAGACAAGGGATGACATTGAGAACACGATTACACATGTGGGAGATGTTGCATTGAATGGATCTCAAAGCTCAAAGGTGTTGAAGGATGTGTTGCATGTGCCAACCATCACAAAGAACTTGGTTTTGGTAGTTTAAATGGTTGAAAGAGGTTATGAGGTGAGGTTCAATGATCAAGGATGTTTTGTTGAAGACCCCATGCAAGACTACAAGCTCATAGAATAAGGAAAGAAGCAAGGAAGACTCTTCACCATGGAGGTAAATCCATCAACCCCTCACACTATCTACTTGTCAATTGGAAATAAATAGATTGCAGAAATCGACTTATGGCATAAAAGAATTGGGTACATAAACTTATGAAGGATGAAGGACATGCAAAGGAAGGGTTTGATGAGTGGACTACCTGATCTTACATCTCATAATATGCAGCATTTGTGCAATTCACTTGTAGGTATACACCTCAACAAAATGGGGTGGTAGAGACAAAGAATAGATACATAGCAAAAGTAGCTAGAGCTTTGTTAAATGAAATAAATGTCCCTAACTCTTATTGGGATGAAGCAACAAATATATCCATATACATTATGAATAGGTTTCCAACCTCAGGAGTACATGGAGTTACACCTTATGAAGCTTGGTGTGGTAAGAAACCAAACCTTTCACATCTCAAAGTATTTGGTTGTGTGTGTTATGGTCACATACCTCAAGAATCGAGACACAAGTTAGACCCAAAGGTAGATAGGTGTATATTTCTTGGATATTCTTCAAAGAAAAAGGGTTTTAGATGGTATACTCCTTGCACCAAAGAGCTTAAGATGTCTAGGGATGTAATATTTGATGAGCTACTACTTTGGTATGGTAGCAAAAATGTGTTACAGGTTGATGATGCATATGAAGCCAAGAAGAAGTTCAAAGAGCAACAACAAAGCATGGAGATGAGTGGTCCAAACACTTCAAGCACACTATCAAAGGAGAGTACTACATCAGCTTGGCAGGAAGGACAAGGAATGAAGCTCATTCAAGTGAAGGAAGAGGCAAGGGAAAGGAAAAGGCAGATGACGAAGACCATCGATGGGTATACATGGAATCTACAAGTGATGAAGATATGGA
The DNA here is from genome assembly GCA_020310875.1 of Ceratopteris richardii. Classification (NCBI taxonomy): domain Eukaryota; kingdom Viridiplantae; phylum Streptophyta; class Polypodiopsida; order Polypodiales; family Pteridaceae; genus Ceratopteris; species Ceratopteris richardii. The sequence goes on along the minus strand of CM035418.1, from coordinate 167,902,124 downwards.
AAAATTAGAAACTCAAGGATTTAAAGCATCTAAACCAAGGAGGAGGAAATTCCTTCCACCTAATGGTGAGGTAAGGTCATCCAATAGGGTTAAATATGTTGTTCAAAGGTTAACTTATGATTCATTCATTACAAGACACTATGCCTACATGAGTCAAGTTATAGCTTGTGAAGAACCTAAATTTTTTGAAGAAGAAAATAAGCATAGAGAATGGATTGAAGCCATGGAGGAGGAAGTCAAAGCACTTGAAGAAAATGATACTTGCTCATTGGTGCCAAGAACAATGGACATAAAAGTCATTGGCAATAAATGGGTGTACAAGGTAAAGATGCATGCAGATGGGAGCATCTCTAGGTATAAAGTAAGGATAGTTGCCAAAGGTTGTGCTCAAACCTATGGCATAGAATTTGAGGAAACATTCAGTCCAGTAGCTAAGATTTCCACCATAAAAATTTTGATTGCCATTTCAGCCTCAAAAGGTTGGAAGATGTACCAGTTGGATGTGAAAGATGCTTTCCTAAATGGAGAACTTGAAGAGGTAGTTTTCATAGAGAAGCCCCAAGGATTTGAAGATGAGAGGTTTCCACATAATTTATGCATGCTAAAGAAGGCTCTTTTTGGACTCAAGCAAGCCCCACGAGCTTTGAACCAAAGACTTGTGGAATACTTGGTAAAATGTGGATACATTCAGAGTCATGCAGACCCATCACTCTTTGTGAAGAAGGAAGGTAGAAAAATTGTTTTCATTTGTATATATCAAGTCTCATGTGAGCTTATAGGGCTTAAGAAGGTGTTCGTTGATCTTGATTTGTAGGTTAAGCAAGTACCTATTTTTTGTGACAACATAAGTAGCATATGCTTGGCTCAAAATTCGGTGTTCCATGCATGGTTGAAGCATATAGAAGTGCATTACCACTTTATTAGAGAGAAGATCATGTCAAAGGATGTCAAGGTGGAGCATGTCAATAAAAAGGACCAATATGCAGATATGTTTACCAAAGCATTGGATGGAGTAAAGCTACAACACTTCAAGGCATGCATTGGAATGAAGGACCTAGGCATTGAGACTTGAGGGGTAGTGTTGAAAATCAAGTCTCAATCATGGAAAAGGGCTCAACCATGAGTTTTGCAAGTGGAACCATAAAAAATGAGGACCCAAAGTCATGGAATAAAGTTAGAAGCTCCACCAAATTCAATCAAATTCAAATCTCATCAAGTCAGCCACTAAAAAGTCTCAATCATGGAAAAGGGCTCAACCATGAGTTTTGCAAGTGGAACCATAAAAAATGAGGACCCAAAGTCATGGAATAAAGTTAGAAGCTCCACCAAATTCAATCAAATTCAAATCTCATCAAGTCAGCCACCTACACTAATTGGTGGGTGATTAGCTAGATTGTAGGAAAAGTAAAACTCTATATAAGCATCATCCCGCCTTTGTTTCATGTGTTGTATGCATTCCACGAGTTTCCCACTTAGTTTAGTGAAGTCATAAACTCCAAAAAGCAGCCCCCTTGCGTGCTTACCTCATTTTCACATGATTTTTCTCCTCTCTATCTAGAGGTATAGTTAGGCTTTTCCAAATCTGATTGTACCAAATTGTGAGGCATTGTTTGCTCTCTCCTTGTTCTGATTTTCATCAATTTCAAGCTTCATTTGGTCTCTCATATAGTGCCCTAAAAAATTCCAAAGTTTCAAGTTATTTGACTTAGTGACTTGTGAGAAATTGCCAATTTTGTGAAGGTATATCTTTGCACATAGGCAGAGAGTGTTGCAAACCGATAGTCTATTTTGCAGAGGTTGGTTCTCCTAGCTGGAATATCCATTTGGGAGGATTTAAACATTTTTAGGTAGCTCTTATAGTATTTTGTAAGTTTGCAAAAGTTCATTTTAAGTGTCTATTCGGGTGCAGAAAAAAGTTCAAAATAGTGAGCATATATCACTCCTTGTGGACCTAGTGGAGGGCAGTGATCTTCCATTGTTGCATTGGGGTGTTAGAACCATCCCCCATCAGAAATGAATGCTAAAATTCAACTCACAATCCATCACTGTGATGGCAATTTTGACTGAATGAATAACTTTGAAATGGGGGTAAAACTCCAATGCAACCAGTGGAAATATTTCTTGCCTACTGAAATTCACTATTCTATGTTTTGAACTTGCAATGTTAAAGGTGTGTGTGCACTGCAACATGAAAAACCAAAACGTGAGCAGGAGCACAAATAGTGGACCTATGTGAAGGAACAACATCTCTCTTTGAGAAAGTATGCACAAATAGTGGACCTATGAGAAGTAAAACACAAGGAGCACAAATGCAATAAGACACATGGAGAAGACGGATGGCTAGAATAGCTCTCTCTATTGATGCTATTTAGAACCGAGGTAAGATCTGAATCATATCCAAAGTACCACCACATATGAGTGAATCATTTATGTGATAACATGGGGAAAAACCTCTAGCCCACACTAGAGTAAAAAGTGCCCATGTATAGGGAAAAGGTTCACATCAAAGCTACTTGAGGAACACATAAGTGTAATAGTTATGAGTGGTGTAAACTTCTTGCTTATTCTTGTGATGAAAAGAAGGTTTTATAGGTGGAGTTTTATTAATTGTTGTGGAGTATTTGTCATTCTATTTTACAAGAAGATGATTAAGGATTTTTCTATAGCCTAGTTGGAAGTGGATTTAATAGCATTATCTAGGGGACATTGGTTCCTAGATAGTGAAACTACTAAAGAAATAGTGGAAGTAGAATCAAATCAAGAGGAACTTCTAGAGAAGGATCAAATAGAAAAGGGACTCAAAGACTACATCAAAATAGTGAGCAAGCACATATTCACTTTAAAGAAAGTTAAGTTTAAATATACAATGTTGCTGTAAGAACTTGACAAGTTCTAGAGGTCTACATTGTATACAAAAGATGAAAGGTAGTGGGGCTCCATAAGCTATTGGATGATCCTATGTTCTTTATTGATTTTGAGAGATGCAAACAAGCGGCGTCCTCATTATAAGAACTCAAACGATAGAATCATGAATCATATTTTGTCTACAAGGTTAACAACTCAAGGATCTTACAGAAATCACATCAAAGGAGACCACATCAAGGTCACTGTGAACTTTTATCCAATGGGCACAAAGGTGGATATGAGTTTTATAAAGAAGAATGTAGCTTCTTACGCAGGGTATATAAAATTCCAAGATTTCAAAGATCCTAATGACGAATTGGCAATCAAGACCTTTTTGAAATTATTATGCTTTTCAAGGATTCCCAGGTGTACTATGCCTCACAAATGAGTGGCATTAGTGATGCTAAACAACAAACATAAAACAAAGCCTTTCGGTGTAGTGGGCATGTCTATGTATGTCCATGAGCAGTTAAAGGAGGAAACAATGCATTGTGACTCTAGAAGTTCATGAATGGATCCCAACTGCTTACTTAGATTATTTATCATGTGCTTGGAATCAAAGATAAGCTTCTACTTGCTCCAAAATATCAATTTTACAAAGAAGCTATGGCTTGAGTGAAGAGTCCTAGCTAAAAGATAATAGTAAAAGAAGTGGGAAAAAGGAGAAAAGTGACGGTCTTGGAAAGTGAGCAATCAATCAAGAAACGAAAAATGGATCCTAGGAAGTTGGAACTTGAAGCGAAAGAGATCATTAAGGATGAAATTAGAGCAAATGAAGGTGCAATCAGACAAGGAGTTTCATCCTCCTCGGACCAATATAGAGAAGTACACTCACATCTAATGTAGGATAAGAGAATAGTGTTGCCTATGAAGCTCAATACCAAAAGATGTTAAAAGACTATTTAGATAAAGAAACTGACTAAAGTCCAGCAAAAAAACAGCATTATAAAGATTTCTATGAACAGACAATGAATGCTAAAATATAAAAGTCTTCATTTAAAAATAACTATCATTATTACCATATTTTCAAGAAGCTCAGGGACCTCCAAAAAAGAGAACTTTAGTAGTAGAAATAGTGAAGAAGAAAGACAAAGAACTAAAGCTAAAAAGGAAGGCAAGAAGCACCAAGAATAAATTGGAAGCTGAAGAAGAAATATCAAAGAAAGACATAGCAGGATGATCTAACTTGATCCATATATTAGAAGCAAACAAAGAAGAAGAAAAACTAGCATACTTAGTGGCAACAAGTCAATCTAAAGCAAGCTCTAAAACCAAAACATATAGTGATGTAGAATGTTTCCTATTGAGCTTAATTTTTTTAGAACCCAATACTCCAAGAAAGCAAGTGGGAGTAAAAACCAAAAGCATAGAAGCAATTGTCAAAATAGTGGAACCTGAAAAAGAAGATGAAGATCTAGATGATCGTATGGGAATCAAAACTTCAGAGGGAGTAACCATAGTAGAAGACCAAGATCAAGAGGAAGAGGAACCCAATGCAATATATGTTGGTGCATACCAATCACCAATTGAAGGCTTGGAAGATCAAATGATGAAGGAAGAATCAATTCCTAAAGTGTGGAAGAAGATTACAATCAGAAGACAAGAGAAGTGTACACATATGTACATTAGCATAGTCATAGATGACTTAGATCTTTTGTTCAGTAAGAATTATGTACAAATTATCTATAAATACCTTGAGAAAAGTCGGGGCATGTATGAGAGCTTATGTGACATTAGTTAGAAGTCAAGAATGAGGGAGATAGAAGTCATAAGATAGAGGAAAGTGAATTTGAGTTAGCTCTCATCACTCAGTTGTATTTTCTCTGAGTAAATGAAAAATTTTGCGCCCGATGTTTCTGTGTATTCTCCTTCTACAGTAGATCAATTGTGGAATGCTTTTGTACAAGTCTAAGCTGAGAGTTGCTTGACCTCTGTGCAAAGTTTCAGCTTCCAATTGTAATCAGGCTGAGTGAATTGAGTGTAGGAACATTCATATGTGAAGTGTATTCACTGGTTCCTAAAACAGGCGCATATTTCGAAGTTAATGTTTTGGTCATTTCTCCTAGCACAGTTTAAAGTTTTGCATAAGTAAGGGCTTAATCTTTAAGTTGGAAGATAAGCTACTTATGTCTAGAAGCATTTTGTAAAACGGGTTCTATTCAAGGAGAACCAAGTCTTAAAAGTTACAGGTGTAGAGTCGACTGTTTTGGATAACAGTTTCTGACATAGGTAACTTGTGAAATCAATTTCTCAAGTTATACTTAATCTTTTGAAGTAATTCAACTTGGAATAGTTGCGCAATCTCTAGGAGATGATTCGTACAAAGTTTCATCAAAAACTTTACAGATTTGATAGGTCAATGTGAATGAACAATGCAGCAGACTTTTTTGTGTATTATCTTCTTCACAGAATTGTTAATTTCTGATAAGTTAGCAATTGATCCTCTAAATTAGTGAAGTGTTTGACTTACTCTTGGTATAGAGGTGCTCTAATCACAAGAGTAAGTTGTTCTTTTGGAGATTAACATTCTCCATCAGTGGTATCAGAGCAGGAGACATCAATTTCAAGAAAAGGAGGATCCCGACTGCTGCAGATTCAAGAGATTCAACACTTGAAGGATCAAGAAGTGAAAGCTTGGAGTCAAAGCTTGAGGAGAAGACAAATTGACATCAAGAAAGGCAAAAGGAGTTCAATTCGAAGTAAAGGTACATACATTGTTTGTAAAGCTTGAAGTTTCAATACACAGGTGGATACAAGATGGGAGAAAGCTTGCAGATTGATAAGCTAGATAGGGAGAACTATCCAGCATGGTCCATGAGGATGGAAGCACACCTCATGAGCAAAGATCTTATATCATTTATTACAGGAGATGAAGAAAAACCAGAATTTGCAGATCCAAGTATTCCTACTAGGGAAGAACTTGCAATGTTGAAGACTTGGATGAGAAAGGATGCTCAAGCAAGGAGTATCATCTACATGGCTGTAAATGATTACCTTCTACCTCACATCAGAGGTTTAGAAAGTGCTACAGATGTTTGGAATGCCTTGGAAGAGCATTTCCAAAATACAACTAAGTCAAGGAAGTCCTCACTATGGGCTGAGTTCACAACCTTCAAGAAGAAGAGCTCACAATCAATTTCAGATTATGTGGCAAGGATGAAAGATATTGCAGATAGCTTGGGAGCAGTGGATGAAGATATTGAAGAGGAAAAGTTGGTAAGACAAATACTTACAGGTCTAAGAGGTGATGAGAAGTGGAAGCCTTTTATATTATCCATAGAGTTGTCACTTGATCACTTTACTCCTGACCTTAATCAATTGCTAGGGCACATGCTAACTTTTGAGCAGGATCTTAAAGGAGACAATGATAGAAGTACAAGTCAAGCTATGTACTCCAAAGACAAGAAAAAGAATGGCAAAGGAAAACAATCAAATGATGATGAAGGGAATTCAAATCAAGCCAACTTCACAAAAGGGAAGACAAATTACAGAGGTAAAGGAAGAGGAGGTAAGAACAAAGATAATGTTAAAGCTTGTTGGATTTGTGGCAGAACAAATCATTTGGCAAATGATTGTTGGTATAACAATCAAAGTGGAGGATACAACAATCAGAATTATAGTCAAAGAGGTAGAGGAGGCAGAAACCAAAGAGGTAACTTCAGAGGAAGAGGTGGTAGGACATCATATGGTAGAGGAGGTGGAAGGAACTTCCAATCTCAGTCCTACAACAATAATTATTACAATTATGCATCAGATCAGAAGGATGACATGACTCTTATCTTGAATGCAACTCATGAATCAATGGGAGAAGATCAAAGAGTGTTTTATATTGACTCAGGGTGCAGCAACCATCTGAGTGGGAATCTATCCTTGATGACTGATATGGAAGCAAGGGTGAATGGACATACAGTCCAAACAGGTGACAATACCAAACATAAAGTGGAGAGCATTGGATCAGTGAAGACAAAGAGTGGAAGTACACTTCTGAGTAAGGTACTTTATGTTCCTACTATTCCTAAAAATTTGATAAGTGTAGGGCAAATTGTGGAGAAAGGATATGAGGTAAGATTCACAAATGATGGTGTTTATGTACAAGATCCAAATCAGGGATATAGAAACATAATTGCAGGTAAAAAGGAAGGAAGATTGTTTACTCTCAAAGTCCAAGGTAATGTGGGACATGCATTGTTTACCTATGGAGGTCAAAAGGTGTCTGAATTAGACCTATGGCATAAGAGGCTAGGTCATTTCAATGAGAGAGCTATAAAGGAGATGTCAAAGAATCAGGTGGTGCTTGGATTGCCAAACATTGAAGGGCAACATATGGTGTACAAGTGTGAAGCTTGTCAATTAGGTAAAGCACATAAAAGTTCTTATAACAAATCAGGGTACAAGTATTCAAACATGCTTGAATTGGTTCATACAGATGTATGGGGTCCCTCAAGGGACTATAGCATAAATGGATCCAGATATTATGTGTTGTTTGTTGATGATGCAACCAGGTGGATTACTTTGTATGTAATCAAGGATAAATCAGAAGTTTTCAAGACATTCAAACATTTCCATGCTTATGCAGAAAGGATCACAGGACAAAAGCTAAAGAGGTTAAGATCAGATGGAGGGGGAGAGTATTTCTCAAAAGAGTTTGATGATTATTTGTGGAATGCAGGTATCAAAAGAGAAGTGACTTGCAGGTACTCCCCTCAACAAAATGGAGTAGCAGAAAGGAGGAATAGGACTCTTGTAGAGTTTGCAAGAGCCATGATGAAGGAAAAGAATTGTCCAAATTACTTATGGGCAGAGGCCATTAACACTGCAACATACCTTGTGAATAGGTTGCCTTGCAAAGCTTTGGATGGAGGAACCCCTTATGAAGCATGGTGGGGTAAGAAGCCTAGTCTTGATCATTGCAAAGTATTTGGATGTATTGCATATGCTTATGTTCCTTCACAATTAAGACATAAGCTAGAACCAAAAGCAGAGAAGTATGTGTTTATTGGATATGATGATAGACAAATGGGTTACAGGTTGTGGAGTCCATCCACAAAGCAATTTCTTGTTACTAAAGATGTGACATTTGATGAGCAAAATGTGTGGTATTCAGGATCACCAAATGAGTATACAGGTGTTGAAGAAATTCAAAGGAAAGGAAAGGCAAAGGTAAAAGTTTGTGAAGAAATTGTTGATGAAGTTGACTCTAGATGTAGAGTGCAGGATCATGTAGAAGAAGGGCCAAGATTTGATCCAGAATCAAATGAGGCTGAAACTTCAAGAAGTGCAGAAATCAGGAGATCTACAAGAGAAAGGAAAGAGCCTATAAGGTATAGTTATGATACATCTTTCCTAACAACAAAAGATTATGCCTACATTGTGAAAACAGAAGAAGATCCAACTACTTATGAAGAAGCCAAAGGTAAACAGAATTGGGAGAAGGCAATGCAAGAAGAGTATGATGCTCTACTTGAAAATGAAACTTGGGAATTAGTACCAAGACCAAAGAATCAGAAAGTCATTGGATGCAAGTGGGTATATAAAACAAAGAGGTTTGCAGATGGTAAGGTGTCTAGATATAAGGCTAGACTAGTGGTTAAAGGTTATGCCCAAACTTATGGGGTAGATTATGATGAAACCTTTAGTCCTGTTGCTAAGATGTCTACAATTAGGACATTGATTGCTATTGCTACTTGCAAGGGATGGAAATTATCACAATTGGATGTGAAGAATGCATTTCTTAATGGTTACATTGCAGATGAAGTATATATGGAGCAACCAGAAGGCTTCATGGAATCAATTGGATCAGATTATGTGTGTAAGCTCAAGAGAGCTTTATATGGGTTGAAGCAAGCCCTAAGAGCTTGGAATTACAGATTGGTCAAGTTCTTGAATGAATGTGGATTTCAAGCATCAAAGGCAGATAGTAGCTTGCTAGTGAAGGCAAGTGAAAATGGATACATTTACATGTGCATTTATGTTGATGATATTATTGTTACAGGAACAGATGCTCAAGGAATCAATGAACTCAAGAAGCAAATAGAGAAGGAGTTTAAGATAAGTGACTTGGGAAACTTATCTTATTTTTTAGGAATGCAGATTGTGTATACTCAACATGGAGTATATGTTTCACAAGAGAGATACTTGAAGAATCTTCTAGTCAAGTTTAACATGGAAGATAGCAGGACCTCAACTACACCATTGGAGGTAAATCATAAATTGAGCAGGTATGGAGGTGAAGAGTTTAATGATATGAAGAAATATCAGAGTTTGGTAGGTAGTTTAATCTATGCTACCTTGACAAGGCCAGATCTATCATATGCAGTAGGTGTGTTATCACAATTCATGCATTGTCCAAAGAAGACTCATTGGATTGCAGCCCAAAGGGTACTCAGATATATCAAAGGAACCCTAAGTGAAGGTTTGTATTATGGTTTCACTTCTGATACAAGAATCAAAGTGTTTAGTGATGCAGATTGGGCAGGTGACTCAGATGATAGAAGGTCTACCCATGGATATCTATGTTATGTTGGAGACAAGTTAGTGTCTTGGTGTTCAAAGAAGCAACATACAGTTGCTTTATCATCCACAGAAGCTGAGTATAAGGGAATGGTAGAAGCTGCAAAAGAAGTCATATGGTTGAAGACCTTGATGAAAAGTTTTGAGACTGATCATAGTACTCCAATAATTTTTGGAGACAATATGAGTTCTTTGTATTTGGCAGCTAACCCTGTTTTTCATGCCAGGACTAAGCATATAGAGATACAGTATCATTTCTTGAGGGAAAAGGTACTAGATAAAGTGATTGAAGTGATGTACACTCCAACAAAAGAACAGGTGGCAGATATGATGACAAAGAGTTTGGATGGACCTAAATTACAAAGGTTCAAAGACATGGCAAGTATCAAGAAGACAGAGAAGACCTCAATTGATGATTGAGGGGGAGCTGTTGGTGCATACCAATCACCAATTGAAGGCTTGGAAGATCAAATGATGAAGGAAGAATCAATTCCTAAAGTGTGGAAGAAGATTACAATCAGAAGACAAGAGAAGTGTACACATATGTACATTAGCATAGTCATAGATGACTTAGATCTTTTGTTCAGTAAGAATTATGTACAAATTATCTATAAATACCTTGAGAAAAGTCGGGGCATGTATGAGAGCTTATGTGACATTAGTTAGAAGTCAAGAATGAGGGAGATAGAAGTCATAAGATAGAGGAAAGTGAATTTGAGTTAGCTCTCATCACTCAGTTGTATTTTCTCTGAGTAAATGAAAAATTTTGCGCCCGATGTTTCTGTGTATTCTCCTTCTACAGTAGATCAATTGTGGAATGCTTTTGTACAAGTCTAAGCTGAGAGTTGCTTGACCTCTGTGCAAAGTTTCAGCTTCCAATTGTAATCAGGCTGAGTGAATTGAGTGTAGGAACATTCATATGTGAAGTGTATTCACTGGTTCCTAAAACAGGCGCATATTTCGAAGTTAATGTTTTGGTCATTTCTCCTAGCACAGTTTAAAGTTTTGCATAAGTAAGGGCTTAATCTTTAAGTTGGAAGATAAGCTACTTATGTCTAGAAGCATTTTGTAAAACGGGTTCTATTCAAGGAGAACCAAGTCTTAAAAGTTACAGGTGTAGAGTCGACTGTTTTGGATAACAGTTTCTGACATAGGTAACTTGTGAAATCAATTTCTCAAGTTATACTTAATCTTTTGAAGTAATTCAACTTGGAATAGTTGCGCAATCTCTAGGAGATGATTCGTACAAAGTTTCATCAAAAACTTTACAGATTTGATAGGTCAATGTGAATGAACAATGCAGCAGACTTTTTTGTGTATTATCTTCTTCACAGAATTGTTAATTTCTGATAAGTTAGCAATTGATCCTCTAAATTAGTGAAGTGTTTGACTTACTCTTGGTATAGAGGTGCTCTAATCACAAGAGTAAGTTGTTCTTTTGGAGATTAACATTCTCCATCAATATAGAAAGCATGATTAGAGTAGTGGAAGCAGATAAAATAGAAGCAGAGGATCTGGAAGACGAAGAAAAGATAGAAGCCAATAAGAACATAGTGGAAGACATCCAAGGCATTCTAGATGATATTCAAAAGGAAACTAAAATAAATGATGTTGAAACGAAGGACATCTCAGAACATGAGGAAGAACAAGAAAAAATACATTTAGAAAATAACCAAGAGAATCAAGAGTGTGATAATGTACATGAAGATTTAAAAGAACATCAAAAGGATCAAGAACAAGAAGAAAATTAGCAAGAAGAACCACATTCATTTGAGTCAGAGAAAGAGAATGAAGATAAAGATGAAGAAAATCAAATAGAGATAACAAAGAACGAAGAAATTATAGAGTTAATTAGACTTGCTAGAGACATCTCAGGAACTTGTGAGATTATTTCAAATCAAATTAAAAGACTTAGACCATCTAATAGAAGTATCATTCTATCACGTATAACAACAAAAGTTGAATTCATGAAAGATGACAGAATCATTGAAGATCATAGAAGGGAGCAGAGAAGATTGACAGAAGAACTAAGTGAGCAAAAAACGATAACAGAATCTTGTCAAATGAAGGTTATTAAACTAGAAACAAAGATAGTGCAAAGTAAAAAAAATCTCTTTCTTAGAGGAAACAAGCAAAAACAATGAAGAAGATGGAAGGTAATATCAGACACCTAGAGTCAAAAAATAAAATTCTTCAAACATGTTATCAGATATTGAGCAAAGAAAATGAAGACATCACAAGAGTTTTGATGGAGGAAGGCCACTACAGGCTAGAAGGAAGTAAAGTAGAAGGTGCCTTTGAGGATCAAAGTGAAGAATTGAAATCAATAAAGCATGAGCTATAAATGATAAAAGATGAACTAAAAGATGCAAAAGAATTGGAACACTAGGCTAGCAAACATGCTACCAATGCAATAAGAGGCTTTAGTAATCTAACTGAGAAAATGGAAAATGAAAGGGCTGATTGGCAACAACAAAGAGTAGAGCTTTTAAGAGAAATTGAGCTATGGAAAGCTAAGTCCACTTTTAGCTAAAAGAAGCGGTAATTGAAGATGTGGTGTAGGAAAGACCAGTTTTTGAAGAAAGGCCACCATCTCCCATCCAAGAACGTGTTTCAAAAGCACAAGGAACAATTGCAATAGAGGATGAGGAGTCAGATGAGTTTATTGAACAATTGATCTATGATAGAGAAGCTATAATGAGATATATCAGAAAACTCCACAACTACTATGAAAATAAAATAGGTAAATTTGCTTTGGAGCAAGGAGTTAATCCAGCACAACACCATTGGATTGTAGATGGATTAGGAATTCCATTCTACATGGTTCTAGAAAGCATTAGAAACTATCAAACTACCAAAGTTGGAACATAGCCCAATGAGTTCTTAATATGATGAAGGCATGGAAATTACAAAAGAGCTATTAAAAAAGCCAATCTAGCATGGAGAAATAGGTGGTTGGACAATAACACGGAATGTAGAAAGATATCGATGGAAGCACCAATTCAACTAAAAATAAATCCTTTTTTCTAGGCATTTGAAGTTGATCATAGCTTTTATGGAAATCCTTTACAAATACACACATTAGAACCCTAAATTACATAGGATTTAATTCACATTTAGATGCACTTTTTTTTGTATAATGAGACACATGATAGAATATGCTTAATGGCCTATTATAGCAGAATTATATTCATGGGCAGCCATTATTTATAGATTTTTGAGGATGCCTTTGATTATCAGTTCTTTGAAAGATATTCATATATTTTTGGTAGGCTATCCCTAATAATGAAAGACAGATCTAGAGCATATGAATCAACATATACAGAATATATAAAGAAAGATGTAACAGAAAAACCTACAACATCAATACAATGGAGAAAATATCTTTCTTGAGATGGTCAATGCTTTGAATATTACAGAGCAAAAGAGTCATGACCTAGTGGCTCAAGTATACTAGAGAAAGAAGAAACAATAATCAGACTCATTAAACTGTTTTGTCAATACCAAAGAAAGAAGAAACAATAATCAGACCCATCAAACTATTTTGTCAAGGGTGTCAAAAGGTAAGGAGAGGAAGAATGTTGGAAAGTACCTCTTTGTAAAGGAAGAAAATGAAAAACCTTGTATTATAGTAGAATAGGATATCCCAAATTTTATAAAAATGAGGAAGAGTCTTCCTCATGGATAATTGTAATGCATGTACTTTTTGTAGAATTTTTAGAACTCTCAAGTTAGTAGATTTTTTAGAAGAAACTTTGGAGGACCTATTGTAAGTGTGAAAAAGGACACTTAAAAAGGTATATAACTCAATTATGACTCATTTTTAGGGAAGTCTTGTATTTTTGGAGTTAATGAGAACTTGAAAGCTCTTCCTTCTTCAAAATCTTATCATCAAGCTTGAACGGTGATTTCAAGTGGATGTTTTGAGTATTTTTCACCGAGCTATCTTGTGATCAATAGTTCTTTGAGTTTTTCATGCTTCTATGAGAATATTCCTACCTTCTAAGTTCCATTAGTCCATCAAAGTACTATTTCTTCATGACTATCTGAATCCATAAAAAATGTGATTCTCTCATCATAGGGATACATATATTGCAAGTTAAATTTTTCTTAATCATTGTCTTCATTATGAAAAATAGCACACTTTAGGCATAAAAAACATTGAAAAATCTTACTTCTAGCTCAAACTACATGAATTATGAAAATTATCAAGAACTTCTGTGAAATATCTGATGTTACTGATCTTTTGATGATAAGTCTTGGATTCCATCGATAAACAAGGGGCTAGGGTCTTACCATGCTCCCCCAATTGACAATTTAAATGTTTAAGGTTGTAATCATTTATGCTATGATGATTGTGTTGGAAATGAGGTAGGCCCATTGCTCATATCACAAGTCCAAGGTTCCATAGGTCCAACATATACAACATAGAATCTAGCAATCTTCCAATATTGACAAAACATGAACATACCACACTTAATCACACAAATGATGAGACAAAAATAGAGAGAGACTAGACAACATGTGTAAAGTGTTACGTAAGCCACTGCTTACTCACACTATCATATATACCAATGTTCAATGTACAATGTGGGAGCAAAACTCTCAACCACTCTATGTGAACAGAAATAGATGGATGAGTGAATGTACAAATGTAACAAACATATTCAGATCTATGAACAGAAATGTGAATATACATGAGATGTGTGACCTAATAGGTTGTAGAAGAGTGAATATGAATGACCAAAAGAGGAAGGATCAGTCTAAAACTGATAATCAACAACCCTCATCTAACCTTAGGCTATGGAAGACCCTAAGTTAGATACGTGTGTGAGAAGATCACATACTTACAAAAGTAGCAAAGCATGCTAACAATTTTGCTGTTGGAAATCCTCAAACTCATATGAACATATCTTCTCTAACACCTCATCCAAATATGCATAAAGCATATACGTACTGATTCTCTTGTACGTATGCCAAATAGGACTCCTCCTGATATGGATGTTACTGCCTCCATAAGCTCCAAGTAGTACCTATGTGCATAAAGAGAATATGTACCTGAATACTTAACATAAGATGAAAATCTTATGTTAACCACCATCCAATGTCTTCGAAGTAACCAGAAATCTTCATGTAGAAGACAATCTTCAAATACATCATGTGAATGGCCGATCCACACCAACAAGCTGCTAATATCCTCTCCATAAGCAAGAGTGTGAGCACACTCTTCTTCTTCAAGAAGAACTCCATAGCCGCTCCTCAACATGCTCCAACAAAGCACCATGGCTGCCCCATGTGCTAAAAGCACTACCTCAAAGAGGTACCAAGCTTCCAAAGGTTGTGTTGTAATAGGGATTAATAACAATGAGCCAAGCTTTTTCTTTTATAGTATTGTGTAACCTTGAAAAGCACTTCCAATACAACACATATCGAAAATAAATCTATGCGATCGAAGATCAATATGGAAGAAAAAACATCCGTAAAATGCCGTCGCTATCATTTGCGTTATTCCAAAATTGAATAGAGAAAAGGTTAAAAAATCATGCTTTCCTGCTGCACTAGCTGCTACTCACGGGACTTGAACACTTGCGCATTTGATGGGAGGCATTTGCCTTAACCAAGGCACCTTCTTGTTTTGCTTATAGAAGGACTAAGAACAAGAGCTACACATGCTATGATCTGTGAGCAAATTTTTGACCAATGGACATTGAATCCTTTTCTTTTTGAACAATCCCCCCTACAATGTCATATTGGTACAAACTGAACTGGATCTACAAACTGCCATAGCTAGAAACTATCACAAGTTTCAAGCTTATACTCCCCAAATTTGACCTTCAAACCTTTTCTTCAAAAGTCTTCTTCAAAACTGAATTTGACTTTCTTTCAAAACTTCAAACACCTGAACTTGCTGAATATGAACCATAATACTTGAGAAAATATGCAAACTAGATCTCCAATAGCGTTCTCATCAAGCAATCACTACTTGACAACAAATGTAGCAAGTACTAACTCTAAACCTACTATCTCGTATCTTCTTAAACCGGAAAACATACACTAGGATCCACATATTTGCATTTACCTTAAAAAAGGTTTCTCAATGTACTTTTGCTATGTCATGTAAATACACTAAAGATAATCAAGAACTGAATCCTGGAACCTGTGACTGACAACTCATAACTTAGTGTATTATGAACACTGCTAGTTCATCTCTGATTATACTCAAGCAAAGTCAAGTCAACTCAACTCATGAGTCTCATCAAAATATTACATCTATGATTTCATCATGTCTTCATCCGTAAATCCTTCATACCTCTTTCCTCCAGAATCTGGTATAAACATATGTGTGCACACTGTTGGTGCATGTCAATCATCAATTGAAGGTTTATGAAGAAATGAAGTTAAGAAATCAAGAAGAGAACAAATTCAGAAGTTTGAAAGAAGGACATACTCAGAAATCCAAAGCTATGTACACATATGTACATTAGTTCAGATATAGGTGACTCACACTTTTGATTAGTCATAAGTTTGTACATATTTGCCTATAAATGTTTAGAAAAAAGTCGGGGCATAAAGAATTGAGAATAGGAAGAGAGAAATCAGTTGTAGAAAGTGTCATTGGACACATGAAAGTTAGTTGAGTTACTTCCTCAATGTAGTTGTAACTTTTCTGAGTAATCAATGAAAATCTTGCGCACGATGTTTTGGTGTCTGCTACTTTTGTAGTTAATCTTTTGAGAAATCCTTCTGAACATATCTAAGTCCATAGTTAATCAATCTATGGCTAGAATTTGAGAGTCTAATTGTCATCAGGTTAAGAGAATTTTACATAGGAACATTCATATGTGATAATGTTCTGAGAGTCGACAAAACTGGCGCAGATTTCATGTTCAGAGAAATGAACATTGCTCAGTGCATGGTGTAAAGTTTTACACAAGTGAGGGCTCAAAATCTAAGTTGAAAGGTAAGCCATCTATGGCTAAAAGATCTTGATCAAACGGGTTTGACATTGGGAGAACTATAGCTAAGAAGTTACAGGTGTCAAAGTCGCTACTGCAGAGAAGATGTTTTACACATAGGTAAATTGTTTGGATGATTTCTCAGAGTATACTGAATCATTTGCAGAGATTGAAGTTGGAGAAGGTGCGCAATCTTAAGGCGAAGCATTGTACAAAGTTATATTAAAAACTTTACAGGATTAATTAGTCAATGAGTGATTAATCTGCAGCAGATTTTTCAGAGAAGTGATTTCTTCACAGTCAATCAATTTCTTGGTAATGTGTCAGTGAATTTCCAAAATTATGTGGAGTCTAAAGTTATTCTTGGTCTAGAGATGGTCTAATACCAAGGATAGCTTGTTCTTTTGGAGATTAAAACTCTCCATTAGTGGTATCAGAGCAGGTTGTGTCAAAATTAAGGAAAGGAAGACTCCGACTGCTGCAGATATACAAATTCTACATCTCGAAGGTTCAGAAGGATAAAGTGTGAAGAAAGATTGAAGGGAGACACGCAAAGATTATCAAAAGGATCAGAAGAAGCAACACTCGAAGTTAAGGTACATTTATTTCTTGTAAAGGCTAAAGCTTTGAGACTACAGGTGAAGCAAGGATGGGAGATAGTCTCCAAATTGAAAAGTTGGATAGAGAGAACTATCCAGCTTGGTCCATGAGAATGGAAGCTCATCTAATGAGCAAAGATTTGATAGCATATATTACAGGTGAAGAAGAGAAGCCTCAGTTCAGAGATCCTAGTGTTCCAACTAGGGAAGAATTGTCAGATCTAAAGAATTGGATGAAGAAGGATGCTCAAGCAAGGAGCATAATCTACATGGCAGTCAATGACTATTTGCTTCCTCACATTAGAGGACTAGAAAGTGCATGTGACATTTGGAATGCTTTGGAAGAGCATTTCCAAAACACAACCAAATCAAGGAAGGCTTCACTATGGGCAGAATTTACTACTTTCAAAAAGAAGGCCTCACAATCAATCTCTGATTATGTGACAAAGATGAAGGACATTGCAGATTCTTTAGGTGCAGTGGATGAAGATATTGAAGAAGATAAATTGGTAAGACAAATTCTCACAGGGCTAAGAGGAGATGAGAAGTGGAAGCCTTTTATTTTATCTACAGAACTTTCATTAGATCACTTTACTCCTCATTTGAATCAATTGTTAGGTCATATGCTAACTTTTGAGAATGATATCAAAGGAGATGTTGATAAGAGTGCAGGTCATGCAATGTACTCTAAAGACAAGAAGAAAGCTAACAAAGGAAAGCAACAATCAGGTGAAGAAGAAGGTACTTCAAACCAAGCAAATTTCATAAGAGGAAAAGGAAATGGCAGAAGTAGAGGAAGAGGCAGAAACAACAAAGATAATGCAAGAGCTTGTTGGATATGTGGTAAGACCAATCATCTATCTCATGATTGTTGGCACAATAATCAGAACAATGGTAATTATCAGAATTTTAATCAAAGAGCAAGAGGTGGTAGATTTCAGAGAGGAAACTTCAGAGGTAGAGGTGGTAGGAATTCTTTTGGAAGAGGTGGAGGAAGAAGCTTCCAAAATCAATCCTATAATAACACCTACTACAACTATGCATCAGATCAGAAGGAGGATTCGACTCTCATTATGAATGCAACATATGAAACCTCACATGAGGACATGAGAGTGTTCTATATTGATTCAGGATGTAGTAATCATTTAAGTGGAAATATTGCTTTGATGACTGATCTAGATCATAATGCAATTAACCATACGGTTCAGACAGGTGATAATACAAAGCATAAGGTAAAGTCAATTGGTTCAGTCAAGGCTAAAGATGGGAGCACTCTTTTGAGTAAGGTTCTTTATGTTCCCACAATTCCAAAGAATTTGATGAGTGTAGGTCAAATTGTGGAAAAAGGATATGAGGTAAGATTCACCAATGATGGAGTCTATGTTGAAGACCCTAGTCAAGGGTATAAACAGGTTGTTACAGGAAAGAAAGAAGGAAGGCTCTTCACATTGAAGGTACAAGGAAATGTTGGACATGCTATGTTCACATATGGAGAGCAGAAGGTGTTAGAATTGGATCTTTGGCACAAAAGACTTGGACACTTCAATGAAAGAGGTATCAAAGACATGATTAATAATGATTCAGTGCTTGGGTTGCCTAACATTGCAGGTCAACACATGACATACAGATGTGAGGCATGTCAATTAGGTAAGGCTCATAAGCAATCCTATTCCAAGCATGGGTTTATGTATTCAGAAAGACTTGAGTTGGTGCATACAGATGTGTGGGGTCCTTCAAAGGACTTTAGTATAAATGGTTCAAGATATTATGTCATATATGTTGATGATGCTACCAGATGGATCACAATTTATGTGATTAAAGAAAAATCAGAAGTGTTTAATACATTTAAACACTATCATGCATATGCAGAAAGGATTACAGGCCAAAAATTGAAGAGACTAAGGTCAAATGGAGGGGGAGAGTATTTTTCAAATGAATTCAATGATTACTTGTGGAATGCAGGTATAAAGAGAGAAGTTACTTGCAGGTACTCTCCTCAACAAAATGGGGTAGCAGAAAGAAGAAATAGGACTCTTGTTGAGTTTGCAAGGTCCATGATGAAAGAGAAGAATTGCCCAAATTATTTGTGGGCAGAGGCTGTAAATACAGCTACTTATTTGGTCAATAGATTGCCTTGTAAAGCTTTGCAAGGTATGACACCATATGAAGCTTGGTGGGGTAAGAGACCTACCTTGGATCATTGCAGAATATTTGGATGTTTGGCATATGCATATGTGCCATCTCAATTGAGGCATAAGTTGGAGCCTAAGGCAGAAAAGTATGTATTCATTGGTTATGATGATAAGCAAATGGGATACAGGTTGTGGAGTCCATCCACAAAGCAATTCCTTGTATCCAAGGATGTTACATTTGATGAGCAAGGTACTTGGTATGCAGGTAAATATAATGAACATGCAGATGTTGAAGAAGTAGTGGATCAAAGGAAAGGTAAAGCAAAGATTCAATTACTTGATGAAAATGAGAATAATGAAGTACAGGTTGAAGTTGAAGAGAGGCCAAGGTTTGATCCAGAATGTGATGAACCAGAGACTTCAAAAAGTGCAGAAGTTAGGAGGTCATCTAGGCACAAATGGCAACCTACAAGGTATAGCTATGACACCTCATTCTTGACTACTAAAGATTATGCTTATTTGGTAAAAGCAGATGAAGATCCATCTACATATGATGAAGCCAAAGGCAAGAGAAATTGGGAAGAAGCCATGAAAGAGGAGTATGATGCATTGATAGAGAATCAGACTTGGGATCTGGTTCCTAAACCTAATAGCCAGAAAATTATTGGATGTAAGTGGGTTTACAAAACAAAAAGATTTGCAGATGGAAGTGTGTCTAGGTACAAAGCCAGACTTGTTGTGAAAGGGTATGCACAAACATATGGAGTGGACTATGATGAGACTTATAGTCCTGTGGCAAAGATGACAACCATCAGAACTCTCATAGCAATTGCTGCTTGTAAAGGTTGGAAGCTATCTCAATTAGATGTTAAAAATGCTTTTTTGAATGGTTACATTTCAGATGAAGTTTACATGGAGCAACCAGATGGGTTCAAAGATCAAGTGAGTCCAAATTATGTGTGTAAGCTCAAGAGAGCTTTGTATGGATTAAAGCAGGCCCCAAGGGCATGGAATTATAGGCTTGTAAAGTTCTTGAATGATCTTGGATTTCAAGCATCAAAGGCAGATAGTAGCTTGCTAGTCAAAGCAAGTGAAGATGGATTCATTTATGTTTGTATTTATTTTGATGACATAATACTTACAGGAACAGATGATAAAGGAATACAAATGATCAAGAAGCAGATGGAGAAAGAGTTCAAAATCAGTGATTTGGGGAACTTGTCATTCTTCTTGGGAATGGAGATTTTATATACTCAACATGGAGTATATGTGACCCAAGAAAGGTATCTTAAAAATTTGCTAACCAAATTTAAAATGGAAGATTGCAGGGTTGCACCTACACCATTGGAAGTGAACCATAAATTTTCTAGATTTGGAGGAGAAGAATTAAGAGACATGAAGCTCTATCAAAGTTTGGTTGGTAGCTTGATTTATGCTACATTAACAAGGCCTGATTTGTCATATGCAGTTGGTGTACTTTCACAATTCATGCATTGTCCCAGAAAGGAACATTGGATTGCAGGACAAAGAATACTTAGGTACATCAAGGGTACACTCAGAGAAGGGTTGTACTATGGATTTACCTCTGATACAAGAGTGAAGATATATAGTGATGCAGATTGGGCAGGTAATGTGGATGATAGAAGATCAACACATGGATATTTGTGCTATGTAGGAGACAAATTGATTTCATGGTGTACTCTTTATCACTCTGAAACGGCATCAAATTCAAGCAAAATTGCATCACAGAACCGATGCCATCCCATCGTGGTCACCAAATGTTTATATGGTACTTGCTCTATCAAAACACAACACCAATTTCCAAAGGTAGGATATGAGAACGGGGATTACAATTGTACTAACACAATCATAGCATGTGTTTATGTTCCTTAACTTAACTTCACACCAATAAATTTGGAAAACTTTGCAATACACAGAGAATGAGAGAAGCTCTCCGGAATAGATAGACATCAAAGAAATATATTTGCGGAATACTTGTTCATTATAGACAAACTCTGCTTATGCTTCTTGATCGATTACATTTCATTACGACACTCTGTGCTTTCATAATTCTGTAATATGGAGCTTCATATGATAGAATTTTTGGTCCCTGCTCCACATATAGAGATACTTCTGAATTATGCACCGTAACGTACCACACTATTCTCTTCTCCGTAATCTTCTACACACCATTCTGCACTTTGTAAATAATGAATACGTAATTTTCCAAACTTTTGAAAACTATTGAGATCTCCATATAAATAATTCCCTTTTCCTATTACAAAGTGTATTAATGAGTACGAGAGGCTGAAGTAGAATTAAAAAAGTCCATCAAAATTAGATGAAGAACAAAGAGTGTTTGAAAACTCTATTTTGGATCTAGGAGCAACATGCGAAATCCAAATGGAGGAAATCATGGACCATGCTCAATGTGCCATTCAATTACTTCACAAGGACCTTGTTATTAGGTCAAAAAGATGAGAAATTCTTGCTCCAATAATGTACAAAGAGAATGCTAAGATGAATGTGGAATGCATCTTCGGACATGATGCCCTTGAGGAAACTAGCTCTCCTTCAAGTTCCCCTTGAAATTACATGACTTTTTTTTACTTGATCCTTCACAAAAAAAAAACTTCTTCTTCATGTCATGTACAAACAATTTGATTATCTCATGAAACGATGAGCCAATGCTTCATTTTCATTTTTTTATGCTTAAAATATGCAAATTATGATAATGAAAAATCCATTATCCCATATGTTTCAAAGAATATTCATTTCATTTGTTACTTCTGCCACCCCCTTGTATTCACACTAGGTGGTTGCACAAAACTAAAATATCTCTGTTCCACCCTTAAATATGAATAGATGGGCAGCGGAATAGTTTACCTTTTTCTAGTTCCTGATGGAAGTTGAAGATTTTCTATCTTTGTTCCACCACCCCAATGTGAAGCCACACTTAGTACACAACTATGGGACTCCCATGAACCCAAAAAAACTTTGATCTTGTTAAGTTGTAGATCTATATTTAGTATGGAACTTATTAAGACATCCTAAACTTTGATCTTGTTAAGTTGTAGATCTATATTTAGTATGTAAGTTCTTAAGACATCCTAAACTAGATTGCCTATGTGTACAATAGGCAAGGGAAACGGAGATGAATGAATGAGGATGGGAGAAATTATCCACATCTATGCATGATTTTTGTACATGCATCAAGAGATCATATCCTCTTTAAGATCTTCTTTATTATGAGATGAACGATTAATTTTCTACATTAAAACGTCTGTACGAGAAGTTCACTAGAATTTTGAGAAATGTTTTCATTATTATGGAAAGCTATATTTGCATGATTCTGTGATGAAAAGCTTTATCTCATATGCATTGAAAGAGCAATAAATGCTTCTCTATTTTGTATGCATCACATGCAAGGCTCAATTAAAAAGATATGCAGAATCAAAATATTATAATGAGCACATGTTGAGGTCATGATACCATATTCCTATGAGTAAGGCTCTCTAAACGCATGCATATCTTTTGTTTATTGAATTTTGAGAAGTGTGTAAGGAGTGAGAGCTGAAGAGTAGAATTCTCCTCATTAAATAATATGTTTGATTCGTAATTAAAACATTGTTACCTTAGAGTAGGAATTAGTTTCAAGGGATGAGCAGACTAACTTTGTGTTAGTAAACTTATCATTTATGGTAAAAAAAGTTTGAACTCTGTTTTCCAACACAATGCCCGATTAAGACCTTAGCATTCCTAGTTATTTGAGAAAATAATTTTTAAGGTCGTAAAGCTATTTGCAAAAATAATAGTTATTTGCAAAAACGTTTTTTAAAGCATATCACATGTGATGAAAATCTCCAAGTAGAATCATAGAAGAAATCCATGGAATCAAGAATAAAGGAGAATCTATGGTGTCATCTATTGTTATCACTTGTAATGATAACGGAAGCTTCATAAAGGCCCTGCATTTATTGCATGGATTTCAATTCATAAAGTTCTTCCAAACTTTTCAGGCCAAAGGAGCATTGGATTCAACAAGGTGCAAGACACTTGAAGAAGTACCAATGGATCTTTAATATCAAATGGTATGTAAGCCCAAATATGATTTGAATTCGAGTCATATAGGTTGAATAAGAGAGATGCTTGCCTAAGATTGATGGAAAAAAATCATAAAAGATTCACATGTTCTTAATTCTCAACGCATGAGTGAGTCCAAGGTGTTGGAGGATAAACACTCTTATGTACACAAAGAAAAGAAAATAGATCCTCATAGGATCTTGATTTTCACATACATAGACTATGAGTTTTCTATATTTCTCTATGTATATGTAGAGAATATACTTGAGAGTTTGCACGCAATATCTAGGCCTATAAACAATTTAAATGATAATAAAAATTCCTTATTTGTAATTGGTATATTTGCTCCAAAATTTCATGAAAACAAACTTCAATATGACTTGATGGGCTATTAATTTAGTATATAGATTATGTTTTGATTACTACTCCCAACTTTTCTAGGAATTGAACATAAGACTTAATCCACTTCAAGTAAACAATATAATATTTCCAATGAGACAAAAGTTGTTGCAAACGGATTAATAATGAAATAGAAAAACATCTACAATAACTGATTTTTACCAAGTTCATCTACAAAGAGAGAGGGTAAGATTGAGATCTCTGCAAAATACACAGAGAACAACTAGCAGGGGCTGTGCCTAAGAAAGGGTTGAGCTCTGCACACTCCATTGAATGACTCTAAAAACAAAAGAAGGTGTTCAAGGAGAACTACTATGTTGCATATGTACAAATAAGAACAATAAGGAGTGACCAAGTAGCAAACAACTACACATGCATACCAAGACAAAGAAATAAAAGAGACATCAATATACAGGGAGAAAATGAACTTATTTTAATTAGGAAACGGCCCTTTAATACATGAAAAAAAGTTCCTATTGAGCTCCCCACAAATCATCTAAATAAACCTTTAAAAACGTTTCTAGGGCTTCTTATAATATAAATGCAATGCATTGAGCAAGGTCACACTATAACATTTGGTATGCATGGAGGACCTGAATCCACACAATAAGCTCTAACGTATGATTAAATAAATGAACTACCCTTCACCATAAAACGTTTATGGTGGACCATGGTATGGAAGGCTAGCAAAATGTTAGACATAGATCCAAGCCAAATCATTCATCACTATGTTGGAACATGATCATCAGTCGCTAAGATTCCTAGCTCGAGGGTTATCCTAAGGTTCCACCTTAGAAATCTGAGTGAGTGTGCATGATGGCCAAATGTCACATTAGAGAACTCTAGATCTTTCTAATATAGAAATAAGAAGATAAATAGGATGGGGGGAGACACATTTTCAAGTCTCTTTGTGAGAAGAGTCCCACACTTAGTATCAAAGTAGGTTAATTTGGTAATATATTCTTCAATTTTCCTTGCATGACTAGAACAAATCACTCGACGTCCTTCATTATCTTGGTTATCGACATCATGAGGAGTGCATAGAGAGGCTATAGGTGTTGTCTCCATCAAATTTAAG
This sequence comes from Ceratopteris richardii, assembly GCA_020310875.1. Taxonomy (NCBI): domain Eukaryota; kingdom Viridiplantae; phylum Streptophyta; class Polypodiopsida; order Polypodiales; family Pteridaceae; genus Ceratopteris; species Ceratopteris richardii. Next base: position 167,877,463 of record CM035418.1, on the reverse strand, counting down.
GAGGAAATAGCCCCCTCAAGAGCTCACGAAACCCCCAAGGAACGCCATCATCCGAACATAGCTATAAGTAGTGCCCGCAAATGCCAAGAAGTGCCTAAGCATCCCCATCATGTGTTCATGCATGTTTGAACAAGAAGGATGCTTCTACCTCCTCTCTTTCCTTGCTTGTGGAGAAGGTTACCTCAAGTTCATTATATTGGATACTTTTCCTGAGCAAATTGTGTATGTGGGATAGAAGAACAACATGCATGCCATTCTCTCTCTCTCTCTCTCTCTATCTCTTTCTCTCTCTCTCCCTCTCTCGGTCTCTCTCTCGACCTCTCGACCGCTGTGTGGCCTCCACTCTCTCCTCTTTGAAGCTAATCTCCCTCACATACCCATCTACAGAGAGCTTTCCTAGAGCACATACATGCATTTGTTTGAACATAACTTTCTTATCCAAATTAAGTGATTCAACGTGCTATATAAACTATACTTAAAGATCTCAAATGAATCCATATTCTGACCTTTTAAATATATATATATATATATATATATATCCAGAACATTTTATTCTCTGCATACTTTCTCAAAGAGAGATGTTGTTCCTTCACATAGGTCCACTATTTGGGCTGTGACTTCCTCATGGGAGCTCCAAACGAGGAACTAGCAAAGGAAAACGTTTAGAGCATCTAGGTATGATCAACGACAAAGAAATAGTTATTTGGAACTATGCCACAAGAGCTCATGTTGTACATTCGCATATTAAATATAGGATTCTATAATTTAGATAGCTTTAGAGTAGAAGAACAAGAGAGTAAGTTTATATCTAGACACACAAGAACCTAAATATCCTAGTGAAAATTTTGAAGTTAGAGTACAATGTGTAAAGTTGGATTGTCTAAGTTAAAACAAGAACAAGAGTAAAATGAGTTAAAATGTTAATTTATTTACATCAAGACTTGAAAGTGAGATCTTTGGAAGTTCTAGGAACACTTTGAGTAAGGATGCGGTAAGATATAAGAGTACCATAGATATGGTAGATGTTTAGTCATTGCCAAAAGGTTTATTCATAATAAAGAGAAATAGGCTCATAGTTATTCTTTCATGACATCATAGGAAAAGAAAAGGGCATAATAATGTCAAGGTCAAGATATGATAAGTAAATTGAGAGGTATGAGTCCTAAGATCTTATGATTGTGTGAATCAATAGATCTTAGAAAGGACCATAATGTACCTATAGAAAATGAAATTTACGTGAGGGTTCCAAGATCTTTGGATTCTATACATCAAGTAGATTTTAGAAATAACTCTTGATATATTTTGATTATGATGTGTGTGAACACACTAGGACCGTAGGGCATATACGCCTATAACCCTAATGGATCACTTATCTTTGTACATTCTCTTGGTAATACATTAGTATTTTGTGTTGTGATCCAATCTTCCTCTTCTTCTTCTTCTTCCTTGTGTTGTTCGCATGCTTCCACATACATCAAACCCCAATAATTGGTATCAAAGCAGGTCACAAGGTATTTTAGTCAGTGGCAATGGCTGAAAGCAATGATGTATTTTGTATGTTGGCTATTGAGGATAGATTGGATGGTACTAATTGCCCATTATGGGCATATATGATGCATCATGTATTGGTGGCAAAATGATAGCAAAATATTATGCAAGGTGTTGAAAAAGGACCTACTACACCTGCAAATAGAGTTATTGAAGGTGATGCAGATGGCATTGAAGATAACAATATTCAAATTCTTGTTTGTGCTACAACTCTTATTGCACCTACTGTAGAGAAACTTCATGGGGATGGCAGAGATGCTCAAGCACATGCATTGATAGCTTCTCTCAAGCATGTCATTACCCCAAGATTGAGGCAAGGAACAATTATCTTCTTCTTCTCCTACTACATAAAAGGAATTTACAAGAAATTACCTAAAACAACAATACAATAAGTGCAATATATAAAGAATAGTACATAAGGAAAATCCTAATGTCCACGAATGAGTGATCTGGCAGGAAAGCGATGACCAACATTACCTTGAATCTTCAATGTGAAGAGTCTTCCTTCTTTCTTCCATGAAACAATTTGTTTATACCCATTGCTAGGGTCTTGCACAAACACTCGTTTATTAGTGAATCTAACTTCATAACCTTTTTCAACAATTTGGCCTACATGTATCAGATTCTTAGGAATTGTAGGAACATACAAAACCTTACTCAAGCGAGTACTTCCATCCTTGGCCTTCACTGATCCAATTGACTTCACATTTGCTTTGTATTGTCACCTGTTTGAACTACATGATTAGTTACCTTATTCTCCAAATCAGTCATCAAAGCTATGTTACCACTCAGGTGATTGCTACATCATGAGTCAATGTAGAAGACTCTTTGATCTTCACTTTGCCTTTCACAAGTTGCATTCATTATCAATGTTGAATCCTCCTTCCGATCTGAAGCATAATTGTAGTAAGTATTGTTGTATTGTTGGCTTTGGAATCCTCTACCTGCATTTCTTCCAAAATAACCTCTACTACCTCGACCTCTAAAATTACCTCTTTGATTTCAGCCACCTCTTCCTCTTGAATTAAAATTCTGATATAGGAAAGATACCAGAGAGAAGGCCAATCGCAAGTGGAATAAAAAGTTATCGGAACTAGAAGAAAGCCTGAAAGATGCGAAAAAAAAAATAGATGACATTGCTTCTCAAAGCCCCTCGCATGCTGAAACTCCATCTACTCCACTTCATCCCACCCCACCACCCATTGTAAATAGACCACAACCAAGATTTGTTCTTGCAGATCCAACCCCAGAAGGCTTGGACATGATGTTCAAGGCCTACCAGGCTCGACTTCAAGAAGGGCCAACAGTTGCAAACCTAGACAGGAGTTACCTTAGAGCGGATTTAGAGATTGAACGGATGAAAATGTGCATGAAAATGGTAGAACAAGCTCAAGCTATACTTGAGACTAGTCAAAAGTTCAATGAGACAAACTCTATCAAATCGAATTTGCATTTCCAGGGCTTACTAGAAAGATTAGATCAATTGGTAAACAAACCACAAGTTTCTTTACCTCCACAGGCTCAACCAGTTATTGAAAGAGGAAGCTCACCACCAATGGGAGCTTATGTTCCTAATTCCACGGATGCTGGAATACCTCCTTCAATTCAACAGTACTCTCAAGAGTTCTTGCGGGAAATACAAGAAGAGAAATGGGCCAAGGAGAAGGGTAATTCCCCTCCTATTCCTGAGATTGATGATCTTCATGATCAATTTCCCCAAGACATTTCATCCATTTACGGAGATCAAGTCGAGCAACAAGAAGACGAAAGGATAGATTTTGAATCTAATACCTTGGAAGAACTGCCTCAATTTCCAGGCCCATGGGAATCTGAATCTCTTCAGATCAGAGCTCCCACAATACTGGTCAGGCATGAAGACTCAGTGGTCCCAAGGAACACTGATGTCGTGAAGAACACTAAGGTTCAATGTCATCTCACTGTAGAAGAGCTACTCAAAGCAAAACCTGAGCTATGGAATCATGTCAAGGATCAAGTTCCAGAACTTGATTCCAATAGGCCAAAAGCAGGCTCTAAGCAGAAAGTACCAGAGATACCTCTAGACAAAATAGGGGACATGTGTGAGGGTGAAGAAGGTAACACTTATCTTCCAATCACCTACCGAGGTTACACAACCAAAGCAATCATAGATTCAGGTGCTGGTGTTGCTATTGCGACCACCTCCTTGTGAAAGCAATGGGGCAAACCCACATTAAGACCAACTAGAATGAAGCTTCAAATGGCCGATGGTCATTTTGAAAGACCTCTATGTTGGTGCATGACAATCATCAATTGAAGGATTATGGAGAAATGAAGTCAAGGAGTCAAGAAGGAAACAAAGTCAGATGGTTGAAGGAAGGACATTTTCAGAAAACCCAAAGATATGTACACATATGTACATTAGCTGACTTATACCTTTGTTTAAGTCATACACTTGTATATATTCATCTATAAATATGTTGAAAAATGTCGGGCAAATAGAGCAGAAGAGATTTGAGAATAGGGAGAGAGAAATTAGTGTCATTAGACACATTGGAAGTGAGTGAATTGTCCATCCTCACTTAGATGTAAATTTTTCTGAGAAAATCGAAAAACTTTGCGCCCGATATTTTGCTGTCTGCTCCTTCTGTGTTTAATCTTTTGAGAAATCCTTTTGCACGTATCTAAGTCCATAGCTAATCTATCTATGGCTAGAATTTGAGAGGTTAATTGTAATCAGGCTGTGAGAATTTTGTTTAGGAACATTCATATGTGAGAATGTTCTAACAGTCGAGAAATCTGGCGCACATTTCATCTTCAATGAAATGATCATTGCTCAGTCTACAGTGTAAAGTTTTACACAAATGAGGGCTTAAAATCTAAGTTGGAAGGTAAGCTATCTATGGCTAAAAGATCTTGATCAAACGGGATTTACTTTGAGAGAACCAGTGCTAAGAAGTTGCAGGTGTCAAAGTCGCCATTGCAGAGAAGCACTTTCAGACATAGGTAAAGTGTTTCACACATTTCTCAGTGTGTACTTAATCTTTTTGAGAGATTTAACTTGGCAAAGTTGCGCAACCTTAAGGCGAAGTGTTGTGCAAAGTTTTATAAAAAACTTTACAGGATTGATTAGTCAATGAGTGATTAATCTGCAGCAGACTTTTCTGAAGAAGCTGAATTTTTCAGAATAATCAATTTTCTGATAAATTGGTGAATGATCTCTAAGTTTGGTGGAGTCTAAGGTTAATCTTGATATAGATGTGATCTAAATTCAAGGTTAACTTGTTCTTTTGGAGATTAACACTCTCCATCAGTGGTATCAGAGCCGGTTGTGTCAAAATTGAAGTGAAGAAGACTCCGACTATTGCAGAAATACAAAACTTTACATTTTGAAGGTGCAAAAGGTCAAAGTGTGAAGAAAGGTCAAAGGAAGACATACAAAGAGCATCAAAAGGATCAGAAGGAGCAACATTCGAAGTAAAGGTACATTTATTATCTGTAAAGGTTAAAGATTTGAAGCTACAGGTGAAGTAAAGATGGGAGATAGTCTCCAAATTGAAAAATTGGATAGAGAGAACTATCCTGCATGGTCTATGAGGATGGAAGCTCACCTTATGAGCAAAGATCGGGATACATCACAGGAGATGAAGAAAAGCCAGAATTCAGAGATCCTAGTGTTCCAACTAGGGAGGAGCTTGCAGATTTGAAGAATTGGATGAAGAAGGATGCTCAAGCAAGAAGCATCATCTACATGGCAGTCAATGACTATTTGCTTCCTCACATTAGAGGACTTGAGAGTGCTTGTGACATTTGGAATGCTTTGGAAGAGCATTTCCAAAATACAACCAAATCAAGGAAGGCTTCACTATGGGCAGAGTTTACTACCTTCAAGAAGAAGGCCTCACAATCAATTTCTGATTATGTGACAAAGATGAAGGACATTGCAGATTCTTTAGGTGCAGTTGATGAAGATATTGAAGAAGACAAATTGGTAAGACAAATACTCACAGGGCTAAGAGGAGATGAGAAGTGGAAGCCTTTCATTTTATCTACAGAACTTTCATTAGATCACTTTACTCCTGATTTGAATCAATTGTTAGGACATATGCTAACTTTTGAGAATGATGTCAAAGGAGATGTTGATAAGAGTGCAGGTCATGCAATGTATTCTAAAGACAAGAAGAAAGCCAACAAAGGGAAGCAACAATCAGGTGAAGAAGAAGGTACATCAAACCAAGCAAACTTCATAAGAGGAAGAGGAAATGGCAGAAGTAGAGGAAGAGGTAGAAACAACAAAGATAATGCAAGAGCTTGTTGGATATGTGGTAAGACTAATCATCTATCTCATGATTGTTGGCACAATAATCAAAACAATGGTAATTATCAGAACTTTAATCAAAGAGGAAGAGGAGGTAGATTTCAGAGAGGAAATTTCAGAGGTAGAGGTAGTAGGAATTCTTTTGGAAGAGGTGGTGGAAGAAACTTCCAAAGTCAATCCTATAATAACACCTACTACAACTATGCATCAGATCAAAAGGAGGATTCGACTCTCATTATGAATACATGTGAAACCTCACATGAGGACATGAGAGTGTTCTATATTGATTCAGGATGTAGTAATCATTTGAGTGGAAATATTGCTTTGATGACTGACCTAGATCATAATGCAATTAATCATACAGTTCAGACAGGTGATAATACAAAGCATAAGGTAAAGTCAATTGGTTCAGTCAAAGCTAAGGATGGGAGCACTCTTCTGAGTAAGGTACTTTATGTTCCCACAATTCCAAAGAATTTGATCAGTGTAGGTCAAATTGTGGAAAAAGGATATGAGGTAAGGTTCACAAATGATGGAGTTTATGTGGAAGACCCTAGTCAAGGGTATAAACAAGTTATTGCAGGAAAGAAAGAAGGAAGGCTTTTCACATTGAAGGTACAAGGAAATGTTGGACATGCTATGTTCACATATGGAGAGCAGAAGGTGTCAGAATTGGATCTTTGGCACAAAAGACTTGGACACTTTAATGAAAGAGGTATCAAAGAAATGATTAACAATGATTCAGTGCTTGGAATGCCTAACATTGCAGGTCAACACATGACATACAGATGTGAGGCATGTCAATTAGGTAAGGCTCATAAGCAATCCTATTCCAAGCATGGATTTATGTATTCAGAAAGACTTGAATTGGTGCATACAGATGTGTGGGGTCCTTCAAAGGACTTTAGTATAAATGGTTCAAGATATTATGTCATATATGTTGATGATGCTACCAGGTGGATCACAATTTATGTGATTAAGGAAAAGTCAGAAGTGTTTAATACATTTAAACACTATCATGCATATGCAGAAAGGATTACAGGTCAAAAATTGAAGAGACTAAGGTCAGATGGAGGGGGAGAGTATTTTTCAAATGAGTTCAATGATTATTTGTGGAATGCAGGTATAAAGAGAGAAGTTACTTGCAGGTACTCTCCTCAACAAAATGGGGTAGCAGAAAGAAGAAATAGGACTCTTGTTGAGTTTGCAAGGTCCATGATGAAAGAGAAGAATTGCCCAAATTATTTGTGGGCTGAGGCTGTTAATACAGCTACATATTTGGTTAATAGATTGCCTTGTAAAGCTTTGCAGGGTATGACACCATATGAAGCTTGGTGGGGTAAGAAACCTACCTTGGATCATTGCAGAATATTTGGATGCTTGGCATATGCATATGTGCCATCTCAATTGAGGCATAAGTTGGAGCCTAAGGCAGAGAAGTATGTATTCATTGGTTATGATGATAAGCAAATGGGATACAGGTTGTGGAGTCCATCCACAAAGCAATTTATTGTATCCAAGGATGTTACATTTGATGAGCAAGGTACTTGGTATGCAGGTAAATATAATGTACATGCAGATGATGAAGAAGTAGTGGATCAAAGAAAAGGTAAAGCAAAGGTTCAATTACTTGATGAAAGTGAGAGTAATGAAGTGCAGATTAAAGTTGAAGAGAGGCCAAGGTTTGATCCAGAATGTGATGAACCAGAGACCTCAAGAAGTGCAGAAGTTAGGAGATCATCTAGGCACAAATGGCAACCTACAAGGTATAGTTATGACACTTCATTCTTGACTACTAAAGATTATGCTTATTTGGTAAAAGCAGATGAAGACCCTTCTACATATGAAGAGGCCAAAGGGAAGAAGAATTGGGAAGATGCTATGCAAGAGGAGTATGATGCATTGATAGAGAATCAAACATGGGATTTGGTTCCTAAACCTAATAGTCAGAAGATCATTGGATGTAAGTGGGTTTACAAAACAAAGAGATTTGCAGATGGAAGTGTGTCTAGGTACAAAGCTAGACTTGTTGTGAAAGGGTATGCACAGACATATGGAGTGGACTATGATGAGACTTATAGTCCTGTGGCAAAGATGACAACCATCAGGACACTCATAGCAATTGCTGCTTGTAAAGGTTGGAAGTTGTCTCAATTAGATGTTAAAAATGCTTTCTTGAATGGTTACATTTCAGATGAAGTCTACATGGAGCAACCAGATGGGTTCAAAGATCAAGTAAGTCCAAATTATGTGTGTAAGCTCAAGAGAGCTTTGTATGGGTTGAAGCAAGCCCCAAGGGCTTGGAATTATAGGCTTGTAAAATTCTTGAATGATCTTGGATTTCAAGCATCAAAGGCAGATAGTAGCTTGCTAGTCAAAGCAAGTGAAGATGGGTTTATTTATGTGTGTATTTATGTTGATGACATAATACTTATAGGAACAGATGATAAGGGGATACAAATGATCAAAAAGCAGATGGAGAAAGAGTTCAAAATCAGTGATTTGGGGAGCCTATCATTTTTCTTGGGAATGGAGATCTCTTATACTCAACATGGAGTATATGTGACCCAAGAAAGGTATCTTAAAAATTTGCTAACCAAATTTAAAATGGAAGATTGCAGGGTTGCACCTACACCTTTGGAAGTGAACCATAAATTGTCTAGGTTTGGAGGAGAAGAGTTCAGAGATATGAAACTCTATCAAAGTTTGGTTGGTAGCTTGATTTATGCTACATTGACAAGGCCTGACTTGTCATATGCAGTTGGTGTGCTTTCACAATTCATGCATTGTCCTAGAAAGGAACATTGGATTGCAGGACAAAGAGTACTTAGGTACATCAAGGGTACACTCAAAGAAGGGTTGTACTATGGGTTTACTTCAGATACAAGAATCAAGATATATAGTGATGCAGATTGGGCAGGTAATGTGGATGATAGAAGATCAACACATGGATACTTGTGCTATGTAGGAGACAAATTGATTTCATGGTGTTCCAAGAAGCAACATACAGTTGCTTTGTCATCCACAGAGGCAGAATATAAAGGTATGGTGGAAGCTGCAAAAGAGGTAATATGGCTAAAGACACTTTTGAAAGTTTTTGATGTGATTCAGAGTACTCCTATTATTTGTGGAGACAATATGAGTTCATTATACTTGGCAGCTAATCCTGTATTTCATGCTAGAACTAAGCATATTGAAATACAGTATCATTTTCTGAGAGAGAAGGTCATTGAGAAAGAGATTGAAGTCATACACACTCCCACAAAAGATCAAGTTGCAGATATGATGACTAAAAGTCTAGATGGACCAAAACTACAAAGATTCAAGGATATGGCTGGAGTAAAGAAGATAGAAAAGAACCTCAATTAATGATTGAGGGGGAGCTGTTGGTGCATGACAATCATCAATTGAAGGATTATGGAGAAATGAAGTCAAGGAGTCAAGAAGGAAACAAAGTCAGATGGTTGAAGGAAGGACATTTTCAGAAAACCCAAAGATATGTACACATATGTACATTAGCTGACTTATACCTTTGTTTAAGTCATACACTTGTATATATTCATCTATAAATATGTTGAAAAATGTCGGGCAAATAGAGCAGAAGAGATTTGAGAATAGGGAGAGAGAAATTAGTGTCATTAGACACATTGGAAGTGAGTGAATTGTCCATCCTCACTTAGATGTAAATTTTTCTGAGAAAATCGAAAAACTTTGCGCCCGATATTTTGCTGTCTGCTCCTTCTGTGTTTAATCTTTTGAGAAATCCTTTTGCACGTATCTAAGTCCATAGCTAATCTATCTATGGCTAGAATTTGAGAGGTTAATTGTAATCAGGCTGTGAGAATTTTGTTTAGGAACATTCATATGTGAGAATGTTCTAACAGTCGAGAAATCTGGCGCACATTTCATCTTCAATGAAATGATCATTGCTTAGTCTACAGTGTAAAGTTTTACACAAATGAGGGCTTAAAATCTAAGTTGGAAGGTAAGCTATCTATGGCTAAAAGATCTTGATCAAACGGGATTTACTTTGAGAGAACCAGTGCTAAGAAGTTGCAGGTGTCAAAGTCGCCATTGCAGAGAAGCACTTTCAGACATAGGTAAAGTGTTTCACACATTTCTCAGTGTGTACTTAATCTTTTTGAGAGATTTAACTTGGCAAAGTTGCGCAACCTTAAGGCGAAGTGTTGTGCAAAGTTTTATAAAAAACTTTACAGGATTGATTAGTCAATGAGTGATTAATCTGCAGCAGACTTTTCTGAAGAAGCTGAATTTTTCAGAATAATCAATTTTCTGATAAATTGGTGAATGATCTCTAAGTTTGGTGGAGTCTAAGGTTAATCTTGATATAGATGTGATCTAAATTCAAGGTTAACTTGTTCTTTTGGAGATTAACACTCTCCATCACTCTAGGATTGCTCGAAGGGATAACTCTAACCACTTGTGGTGTGGAGTTTGAACATACATTTGCTATATGTGACTTTGAGAAAAATAACGTCTATGAGATGATCCTAGGAAGACCATTCCTACGACAATTGCAAATAGTACAGGATTGGGGAACCAACTCCTTATACTTACAACACTTAGGGGTCACCACCAAGGTCAATTTGAAGGATTACACCTTCAGAGATGTACCACCCCTACAGTGGAATTCTATCCACAAAGCGAAAGAAGATTCTATCTCTATGCATTCTGAAAGTTCACCTGATCCATCATGGCTGCATGAAGATACTCATTTGTGGATGTGCAAGGTCGCAGAGGAAGAGGAAAAACATTTAAAGGCAAGAGAAGAAGGAACTACACCAGGAGATAGACCAATTAAAGACCCAGCTTATACACTGATGATCTTTCCAGATGAGGAATTTGAGCCTCATGGCTAGCCAGAAATCTTAGCTACCATGGACATTGTTGTTAATGAAGAACAATGGACACCTCATTGTGATGAGGAGGGTTATGATATTTCTGTGTTCATGTGTCAGCCCTTGCTAGAAGAATGTGACCCTAGTGATGTCATAGAAGAAGAAGAGAACGATGACGATCTAGAGTCCATTGTGATGGATAGTTGCTTTAATTCAGAGCAGCATTATCAAGAAGATGTAGGAGTGCTTACCCAAAAAGAAAAAGAACCTCTCACAAGTATTAAAACGGTAAATTCAAAGGATGGAAGGGAGAGCAGTCAAAAGAAAAAGAAAAGAAAAGTAGTGAAACAAGAAGAGGAGGAATCATTGTTTGAAGTACCAAAAAACTTCAAGAAATATGAAGTTGACGACCGCAAAATTTTGGTACGAATGCCTAAGAGCGAGGCCATCATAGGAGAATCATATGATAATAAAGAAAAGACCAAGAAAATTGTAGTGACCATTGAAGAGAACGAAGAGAGATGCACATATATAGGAGATGACCTAAGTGCAAGAGAAGAAATGGAGCTCGTAGCTCTATTAAGGGAATATAGGGATGTGTTTGCGTGGCACTATAGAGATTTGAAAGGTGTAGATCCAAGAATTTGCTCTCATACTATCCCCATGATTACTGATGCCAAGCCCACCAAACAAAAGCCCTACACATATAATGATACATATGCAGCCAAAATAAAAGAAGAAATTGATAGGCTGATTGAAGCTGGATTTATCTATGAGATTGAGCATACTGAATGGGTATCCCCCATTGTAGTGGTGCCCAAGAAGAACGGGAAGTTGCGAGTGTGTATTAACCTTAAAAAAGTTAATGCCGCTACGATCAGAGATAGTTATCCGCTTCCAATCACGGAACACCTATTGGAGCGTGTTGCAGGCAAGGAAGTTTATAGCTTCCTTGATGGATTTTCAGGTTACAATCAAGTAGCCATTTCCCCAGAAGATCAACACAAAATACCTTTTGCCACAGAGTGGGGGATCTTTGCATTTCGTGTGATGCCATTTGGGCTCACCAATGCACCTGCAACATTCCAAAGGCTCATGTGTCATGTCTTCAAAGAGTTCTTGCAAAAGAGCTTAGAAGTATATGTGGACGATTTATGTGCCCATTCCCAAGAAAGAAGATACCACATCCCTGAGCTCAGACAAATCTTCAACAAGTGTAGAGAATATCGAGTGTGTCTGAACCTAGAAAAGTGTGTGTTCATGGTGCGGCAAGGTAAAATCTTAGATCATATCGTTTCTAAGAATGGAATCTCAACAAATGAAGATAAGGTACGAGCCATAGTGGAGTTGTCAAGGCCAAGGAATGTTAAAGAGGTACAAGCCTTTATGGGCCATTGTGGATATTACCGTAGGTTTATCCACATGTACGCGATCATAGCTGGACCCCTTTATGCCTTGTTGTCTAATTTTGAGTGGAACGATGAATGCGAGAATTCTTTCAATGAACTGAAGAAACATTTGTGCAGAGCACCAATACTGACCACTCTTGATTGGAATAAACAATTCCATGTCCATGTGGATGCATCCAATCACACCATAGGATGTGTGCTAGCACAACCCACAGGTGAAGGAAACTTAGATTTGCCCATAGCATATGCTAGTAGACAACTCACCGTAGCTGAACGAAACTATACCACCACTGAGCGAGAGGGCTTAGGCATGGTATATGTTGTGAAGAAGTTTAGACACTATTTATTGGCCAACAAGTTCAAGTTTTTCACTGATCATCAAGCTTTGTTATATTTGGTCAATAAACCTTGCAATACTGGACGCTTAGTAAGATGGTTCCTCTTACTAATGGAATATGACTTTGAAGTTGTTGTGAGGAAAGGTAGAACCCACCTCCGAGCAGATCACCTTTCTCGCATTACTTCAGGAGAGTCACCTCAAGGAGTGTCAGATGACCTACCCGACGCTTATCTGTTCAATTTAGAAGTTGTTCCTAAATGGGCAAATAAGTTGGTGCCAGTCCTAACCTTCGGACTTGCAAATAAGAATGTGAAAACATCACAAGAAGAAATCGTAAAATCACAAAAATATCACATATTGGCAGGAAGCATGTACAAACAAGATACTGAGGGTGTATTAGCTTGTTGTGTCGAGGATGAACATAGTAGTTGGTTGCAGCAAGCTCATGAAGGATTGCTAGGAAAAAATCACTATTCTAAACAACGAACATTGTAGAATCTGAAGCGTTTAGGAGTGTATTGGCCTAGCATGGACAAAGAAATACATGAGTGGATTAAGAATTGTCCAATGTGTAGAGAGAGACCCCTAGTGGAGCATGCGACCCTTTATCAAGTGCCATTGATTCCAGATTTGAGTGCTCCATTGGTAGAGTTTATGAGGTCGGGGAGATTACCCAAAGAGGCTAGTCTAGCAAGAAGACGAAGCATGGAGCAAGAGGCTCAAGGCTATGCCTTAGTAAGAGACAACCTATACCAAAGAGGCAAAGATGGTTACTTAAGACTATGCGTTCATGAATCAGACTATTTAAAGGTCTTAGAGACTGCACACAGTGGTGTTGCAGGTGGACATTTTGGTCCTAACCGAGTGATCAAGACCATTCTATTCTCAGGACTTTGGTGGCCCACTCTCCATATGGATGCTCATACCTATGTGAAAAAATCTGACACATGCCACCGTGCACAATATCCTATCAGAAAAGATGAGATGCCTTTGAGGCCCATGATGGGAGGACATGCATTCTCAAAGTGGGGAATAGACTTTGTAGGTCCTATTAACCCCCCAGCTAGAAACTCCCATGCAGAGTACATCATTGTAGCCATAGATTATCTTACCAAGTGGGTGGAAGTAAAAGCCACAACAAAGAATGATGCTCTAACAACAGCTAAGTTCTTATTTGAGAATGTGTTCACAAGATATGGACTACCAATAGAGTTAGTGAGCGATAGAGGCACACACTTTCCTGAATGAAGTCATTGAAAATCTTCTCCAAGAATTCTTGGTGATACGTAAGAAGTCTGCCCCCTATCATCCACAAGCTAACGGACAAGCTGAGAGCACAAACAAGATCCTATGTAATGTATTAACAAAACTTGTAAATAACAAACGCTCTGACTAGGACAAACAACTTCATCATGCTGTGTGGGCTTATCGAGTTGCCTATAAAATGGTACTCAATGCCACCCCATTTCAGATGGTCTTTGGACAGAATGTTGTGCTACCATTAGATTTACTAATCCCAGCATTAAAGGTAGCACAAGAGCATGAGTGGAATGGACATGAGTTGTCCTCTAGGATCTTTGATCTAGAACGCTTAGGTGAGACGAGGCTACGAGCATCAGCAGGCATCTACACTGTAAAGAAGAGGCAAAAGGCATACTTTGATGCACACATCAAGGATAAGGGATTGAAAGAGGGAGATCTAGTGTTGGTTTATACACTAAAACAACATGCCTGTAAGTTGGAAAAAAGAGGATATGGACCCATGATCATTAATAGAATTTCCACTAGTGGTGCAGTTCAGTTGGCCACTCTAGAAGGAGATATCTTGCCAAACTATATTAGTGGATGTAGAGTCAAGCTATATCAAGAACCTCTTACTGAGGATATGCTAATGAAACTCAACACTACTAAGAAGCGGAAAGAAGAAGAGTTAAGAGTGAGAGAAGAAGCACAAGCAGAGGCTAGAGAGCGCATAAGGTGAAATAAGTTAAGGCGACTAGGCCTAGATGTCAACTCAAAAGCCCCAAAATATCACATGGATATGTGCCACAAATCAGGCATAGCGACTTCTCAAGTCATTGACCGACGCCCTTTGTGACCATAGAGATAGGACAAGGGAAGGGTGCAAGGACTGTGAAAGCATTGATTGACTCAGGTGCAGTAAGTAGTGCAGTTAGACTTTCCTACTGCCAAGACTTGCAGTTGAACATAAATCCCATAGAAGCTTATATCATAGGATTGGGGGGTGTGGAAACCCCTTGTTTGGGCGAGGTGGAACTTCCCATCTACCTTCAAGATGTTCCAATGAAATTCAAAGTGCTAGTGTGTCAAGATGAGAACCTTACAGAACCTCTTGTCTTAGGACAAGATTGGATTTATGATAATGCAGTCAACTTGAACCTAAGAAGTCAACTTCTTCAAGTTTGGGTCCAAGGACAATGCTTTACATTAGAACTAGAAAATGGCATGCTCACAAATCTAGATGTCACATCTTGTAGTCCTCCTAGGACTAATCTTAGCAAAAGAGATGTTGTATGCGTCGAAAGCTCTATGTTGAAGGAGAACTCAATCATGGAAGAACAGGATCAAAGATAAGCGGACTCCTCCTCTGGTGCAAGGACTCATGCCGCCACTACAACTCAACCAACAAGGCAGGCACAACAGAACAGGACAACTGCTATATCAAATAGACAACGGGATTTCCAAAGGAAAGTAGTGCCGGGCATGAAGCAGATCTGGGTACAAAAAGGAGAGCAACCACCGGCCTTGACCCCACAATTCCCCTCCAAGGACTCCCACCAGGCCAGAAGACGAATGAAGAAGCTAGGACAAACTCAACCACAAGATATTCAACAAGTTTGGGTGCCTAAGAAATTAGCTACAGCTCAACAAGGACAATTGCAAATACGGGTACCCAAGAAGCTCTTACATACACAACGATCTATGCTCTCCCACATGAGAAAAGTCGCAACAAAGAAGCCAAGGAGGAGCAAGGGTCAAAACCAAACACCAAGACTAAAACCAGATCAACTCGTCTCTTCAACAAGGGTTAGAAGACTAGCCACAAGGGTATGGGTATGGAATCCAAAAGCACTAGTAGCCCCCACAAAACAAAGGAACCAACCACGTGGGATACAAAATTTAAGAAACCATCCAAAGATGAAGATGCCTGAAGTGATCTCTACAGTGCCAAATGTTGTTCTACAATGGACCCCAATAAGGAGGATTACATTATTTCAAGATCCAATGGATACCTCCACCAAAGCCGGCATCAACATCTACAAGTAACATCGAAAGCCTCAATGAGCGACAACCATGTGCTTCTTGCACAACCCTGTCTTTTGCACCATTCAAGTTATGCATTTCCAAAGTATGCATTAATATAGGGCCACATTACATGGCCATGCATAGACACATTTGAGAGTCCCATGCACAAGAGCACATTGACATAGGTCAACTATTTTTTTTGATACTAATATCTATCTTCTTGTTTTGTGACATTGTTCCAAAAAAAAAAGGGAGAGGAAGAACTTGTTCCCAGGTTTGGCTCATGAAACATGAATGATTCATGCTTAGTTGAAGGTAGAATTATTGATTACTGGGCATTTATCAGTTTTGATAGAAGTATGTCTTGGCTAGCAGATGATATTATTGCTGCCTTATCTGGTAGATGTCCAGCACCTGGCATGAACAGGGCATCCACAACTACTGTTTCCCCTTACCATGGTAGGAGGGAAGAGCTTGAAGGTCCACAACTTGAGCGATGCTTAACTACTGTAAGTACTAGAGCATCCAAGGAGATATCTGCAAAGGGTAGTTCTGGTACCCTGCAAATCTTTGTATGTATACTGGATGAGAAGACTCCTGCTTATGAGGAGACAGGATCAGCCATTCAGAAGATCTCATCAGTGGACCATCAACATGGACATTCATCAACAATGTTCCATCCCAAAGGCCAAGTGTACAACACGAAGAAATGAACATTGATCGACCTTCTCCATGGTACGTATCTTTACTTTGGAAACATCATAACCATGATAGCTTAGGAAACCTCTTCATCGACATACCCTTGAGCACTTAGCTCAAGAACCCCAATTTTTGCACCATACTTCTTCCGATGCATTTTTCAAGTAAGCATGCATAGGGCTACATTACAAGGCCGTGCACAAGGCACATATTTTCCTCAACCATTGCACGAACACACTTACCCATCATCCACTATGGGTTATGAGTACTTAGCATGACTACTATGAACATCAACTTTGGAAGATCTAGAGGACATCAATGGAGATTCACAACGACACAGTCATGTTGGAATCCAACGAAGAAGTACATACCAAGGCACTACAACTATGAACATCAACTTTGGAAGATCTAGAGGACATCAATGGAGATTCACAACGACACAGTCATGTTGGAATCCAACGAAGAAGTACATACCAAGGCACTACAACTTGCAAAGGCTTGTAGTGGCAGATGAAGAACCAGACAACCAACCCTGCCACAGCTGGAAGCTAGACGACTTTTGTAAAGGGACACTCCCTCTCAAAGCACTACTTGGAACAACCACTACAACAAGGGTCTGTCAGGGATGACAGACTCGAGAGGGGGGGGAGTGTTGAAGCTGAAGGTCAAGGACAAAGCACAGGAGCACATCAAAGAGGTGGACACACAAGAAAAAGGAGCAAGTAGGGAGCTCCAAGAAGTGTATGTCAAATTTTCAGAAGAATCCCCTACAACAATAGTGATTTTCATCACTAAAAACCATTGTAAATACCATTTTCTATTTTTCTAACTCCATTTTGTTCAAAATAAGGAGTCCTTGAATCTTTTGCAGTCGAAGCTTTCCATTGTTCCTCTCTTTGATCTTACCTTGTGCGCATGTGTGTGTGTATGTGTGTGCATGTTTGTGTGCTTTCACTCACGCACTTGTGCCTTCACGAATGAATTCAAAAGTTCAAGTTTTCCAAGCAATTCGATGTTTGGCATCGAGTTTGTGCTGATAAGTCATTATTTTCATTCTCTGTGTGTTAACTGTTGTTGAATATTTTAAAAACATGAGGGTTGTGGAGCAACTCGATGCCTGGCATCGAGTTTCAGCATAAAGTCGATGCCTAGCATCGACTTCTAGCACACAAGTGGTCTTCTTCATGTGTGTGTAAAAGAGGCAATTTCTGGTGCAGAAAAAGAGGCTAAAAAAGCTCAAAATCGATGCCCGGCATCGAGCTTGGCTGAAATTTGATGCTAGGCATAGAATTTTTATTTTTAGACACCGAAATTTACTAAAGAAGGCAAGATTTCCAGTTTTAGCAAGTCATACAGGGTCATTTTGTGAAGGCCATAACTTGAGTTCTAGAGATCTGTTTTAGGCATATGATAGCTTGTTGGAAAGCTCTACTCTTTTAGTTTTAGCCTATAAAATATCTTGAAGAAATAACTTTTGAGCTAAGAGAAATAAGCAAAATATTGAAGGTATGTCATTTCAGTGACTAGAAAAATCTGAAGAAGCAAAGTTCTTGGTTTCGGCTATCATTTCTCAAAGTTTGGAGTGGAAATGAGTTAATGGTGACCATAGAGGTGTTCTAGTGTCACATTAATTCATTTCTTGTGGTGTTTTACACATCAACAAGTGGTATCAGAGTAGAAAGGTCCTGAAGAGCAAAAGGCGGCAAAGGTACGAGAAGTTTTGAAAAGTTTTTCATTAAAGTTTGAAAGGTGAAGCATTTGAAGACACAAGGCATCGAAAGGTTACTTCAAAAGTATCCTCATACACAAAGAACTCCAAAAGGTATTATTCTTTATCTTTAAGCTCAAAGATTGCAACAGAAGGAAAGGAGTATGGCAGATCATATCTCCATTGACAAACTGGACAGAGATAATTACCCCGCATGGGTAATGAGAATGGAAGCCTTACTTATGAGTAAGGATCTCATGGTATATGTAACAGGTGAAGAAGAGAAGCCAATATTTGAAGATGAAAGCCGACCAAAGAAAGAAGAACTTTATGCTTTAAAGCATTGGTAGAAGAAGGATGCAAGTGCAAAAGCCTACATCTACAATACAATCTCTGATCATTTGCTACCACACATCAGAGGATTGGAATCATCTGAAGATATATGGAATGCATTGGAGTATCATTTCCAAAGTACCACCAAAGCAAGGAAAGCAAGTCTGTGGTCAGAGTCTTGGATCCATAGAAGAAGATGTTGAAGATCACAGATTGATTGCTCAACTACTTGCAAGTTTGAGAGGGGATGAAAGGTGGAAACCTTTTGTCCTATCAACAAAACTTTCATTTAATCATTATGTTCCAGATTTGAACCAGTTGCTTGGTTTGATGCTCACATATGAGCAAGACTTGAAGGGAGATGGAGATAAAGGACAAAGTTCTACAATGTACATGAAGAACAAGAAGAAAGGAGATAAAGGTAAAGCAAAGGATGAAGAGGAGTCTAGTTCTCAAGCTTATTATGCAAGAGGTAAAGGCACAGGCAGAGGAAGAGCAAGAGGTTTTGGAAGAGGAAGAGGTAATCAAAATAACAACAAGAAGGCTTGCTGGATCTATGGATTGAGTAATCATTTGGCTCATGATTGTTGGCACAATCAACAAGGATCAAAGCAGAATCAAAACAACAATAGTAGAGGCCGAGGTGGAAGATATCAAAGTAATTTCCAAAGAGGTAGACAAAGTCAAAGAGGAGGCTATGGTAGAGGTGGAGGAAGAAGTTGGGGACAGAATCAATCCTACAACACCACCTACTACAATTATGCAAATGACACACAGAATGAAAGTCATACATCATTGATGATGAATTCAATCAGCACATCAGATAAAGAAGATCTAAAGGTATTTTACATTGACTCTAGATGTTCTAATCATTTGTCAGGAAACATATAATTGATGTCAGAATTGGAAAAAGGCATTTCTAGCCATAGTGTTCAAACAGGTGATAATACCAGACATAGTGTACATTCAATTGGAAAAGTGAAATGCAAGAATGGAGCAGATTTGCTAACCAATGTTTTGTATGTTCCTACAATACCTAAAAACTTGATTAGTGTGGGACAAATAGTTGAAAAAGGTTTTCAAGTCAGGTTTACAAATGAAGGAGTATTTGTGGAAGATCCAGAGAATGGATATAATCAAATTGTCTCTGGTAAGAAAGAAGGTAGACTCTTTACTTTAAGAGTGCAAGGGAACATTGGTCAAGCTTTGCTCACACATGGTGAAGCAGTGATTACAGAACTTGATCTCTCGCATAAGAGATTAGGTCATTTCAATGAAAGAGGAATTAAAGCTATGGTTGCTAATCAGTCTGTACTAGGACTACCAAATGTGCAAGTCAACATATGGTTTATAAATGTGAAGCATGTCAAATGGGAAAAGCACATAGGTTACCATTTCAAAAGAAAGGATTCAAACATGATGGAGTACTTGAGCTCATTCATACAAATGTATGGGGACCAACAAAAGAAGGATCTATCAGTGGCTCAAGGTATTATGTTCTTTTCATTGATGATGCTACAAGATGGATAACATTATATGTTTTGAAGGAAAGATCAGAAGTGTTTGGAGCTTTCAAGCATTTTCATGCATATGCAGAGAGAGTCACAGGTCAAAAGCTTAAAAGACTGAGGTTTGATGGAGGGGGAGAATACTTCTCCCAAGAGTTCAATGATTATCTTTGGAATGCAGGTATTAAGAGAGAAATAACCTGTAGGTATACACCACAACAAAATGGTGTAGCAGAAAGAAGGAACAGGACTTTGGTTGAGTTTGCTAGAGCTATGCTAAAGGAGAAGAACTGTCCAAATTATCTTTGGGCTGAGGCTGTAAATACAGCCACATATCTTGTGAATAGATTACCATGTGTAGCTCTGAATGGAATGACTCCATATGAAGCTTGGTGGGGAAAGAAACCAACACTAGATCATTGTAGAGTGTTTGGATCAATTGCATATGCTTATGTGCCATCACAGCTTAGGCATAAACTTGAACCAAAGGCAGAAAAATATGTGTTCATTGGTTATGATGAAAAGCAGATGGGTTACAGGTTGTAGAATCCTCTAACCAAAAAAATTATTGTTTCTAGAGATGTTACATTTGATGAACAAAAAAGTTGGTATGCAGATCAAAGTCATACAGCTGAAGAATTTGAAGAAGAGGTAAGAAGATGTGAGAAAGGAAAATCAATTGTGCAGGTGAATAGAGATGAAGACTATATGCAAGCAAGTACATCCAGAAGTGGATTAACAAGAAGGAATGAAGAAGCTCCTATATTTGATGAAGAGGTGTATCCAGACACTTATGAAGAATGTGAACCAAGAAGGTCAAGCAGGACTAGAAGACAACCAGAAAGGTATTCTTATGATACTTCTTACATAACTCAGAAGAATTATGCTTACATGGTCAAAGATGATGAAGAACCTCAGAACTATGATGAAGCTAAAGGTAAGAAGCAATGGGAAGAAGCCATGACGGAAGAGTTCAATGCACTGGAGGAGAACAAGACATGGGAACTTGTTCCTAAACCAAATGGTAAAAAACTAATTGGAAATAAATGGGTTTGTAAAGTGAAGAAGCTTGCAGATGTAAGTATAGCCAGATACAAAGCTAGACTGGTGGTGAAAGGCTATGCCCAAACCTATGGCATAAATTATGACGAGACATTCAGTCCTGTAGCTAAGATGTCAACTATAAGGACAATCATTGCTATTGTAGCTTCAAAAGGATGGACCCTAAGTCAATTGGATATAAAAAATGCATTCTTGAATGGATACATATCAGATGAGGTATACATGGAACAACCTGTATAGCTCATGAGCCCATGGAAAAAATGATTATATGAGACTTTATTTTGTTCAAATCCCTCGGAATCGGTCCACTTGGATTACCTAGAGCCCACAATTATCCCTCGAGGAATTCCACCCAGACTTGAGCAACAAATTCCATCAGTCTTTCACATTTCCCATGTGATCTTTTATAGACTCAATAGGATCCCAAGAAAAACTTATCGCCATGTAGTCACTAAGAACTTGTACAGTACCTCCAAGTTGCTCTAGTTTGGAATCTTTGGATTTGATACATACCAACTTACACCTGTAGTAATCTTGAATGATGATTTATACTGTGATGAATCATCGGAGATTAATCCAGGGATCAGATGATCTTCATCAGTATAAAATATGTGAAAGGTTAGAATATCATACGGCCTATCAATATGACCAACTGCCCAGCACTATTATGGAAGACACATTCAGAAGATGAGTATACAGTACGTATCCAAATAACCAAATAGCACCAAAGACCTTTTGTCAGAAAAACTCATCGGACAATCAAACAATGCAAACCTCAAAAACAGAAATTAATTTATAGACCAGCAGACTAAAACACTCACTTCCATTTGTTCCTAAATGCTTCCTTTGATTGAGAGGTCACATGCAGACAAACTGAGCTCGGATAGCTGCAACATTTGTAGTACAGGAAGAAGTATTCTCCAGGTTTGTGCAAATTCTCACAATGATGTCACTTCCTTTCACATTTGTCATATGCATTGCGTTGGTGTTAACTCGCCTTCAGTCGAATTCGCAGCTTCTTCTGAAGCCATGTATTCCTTTAATCCAGCAATCATGCATAATCTCCTCTTCTCCCAATCATCATCTATCAATCTGCCGTATGATAGGAGCCCGCTTGGATGCTCGCCATCGATCTAGCTGAAGCTCCAGCAGCCTCTGTTCACCTTTACCTTTCAAGAACAGAATTCGTCGCTTCTCTTTTATTATGTGCAGGAGCTCTCCCAATATTTGAGGTTCCTTTCCTTCACTCCAGGAGCGTTCACATAATGAACGTCTTAGCATGATCAGCTCGGATATCACTGTACATCTTGTATGGGCATTAAAAGAAACAAACTTAAAAAACATATGAAATTCTCTTCATTTGAATCGATTGTGTGGAGTTTGAAAATGCCCTTTGTGCTCTTAACTTGGAAAGGAATAGAATCTCTGATCTTATAGTCAAGTTAACAAATGGTCTCCTCTTGAAAGGGCAATTCTAATTCTCCTCATCATATGGCCCATAAGCATTAACAAGGCTTCGCTTGACCCAGTCCCTAAACTGTGACTCACGAACCGCCTCCCCAGCAACGCTTGCTACCTCATCAGTCTCATACGTAGTGGCATATCCTTGGCTTTGCTCATCTGCATGCACTTCAACTAGCTCATGACAAGGCTATGGCTCATCCCATGACTGGCAGATATTGCGCAATAGACAACAGGCAATCCCAATCTTTCCACCTCTTGGATGAAGATCACATAGACAAAGAGCGAGAACTCCAAACACTCCTTTTCCTTGTCATTTTCGCTACCGGGCTGACGCCGTCCACTTCTTTCCCTCTGTTCAATGTGCTCCTGGATATCTGTATTCTTTCCTCCTTCACCAGCCAGGGAGCAAGGCCCTCCTATCTTTGGCAAAGAGAGATGATCTTTTCACAAAAATCGGCAACCTCCACGTAGCTGCCTTTCCTCCGTTCTTGCGATAATGCCTCTCCCCTAGTGCTGACAACCCCCGATGTCTCCTCGTGCCTTCCCCTTGTGTTCTCCATAAAAACAAAGAGGCTCCCCCTTTTCTGTTGCTGCCGCCCACGTCTCCTTATCTTTTTATCCAGTTTTGTCAAACACCCATCGAGCATTATCCACATGGCCACACTTACCATATAGATTAATTAGGTTATTTCCCAAAAGCTTGTCTAGTGCTATATCATCACTAACCATTGAACTGTGAATCATCAGACCCTCTGGAATAGCCAACAAGTTAGCACAAGGATTCAAGACATTGATAAAGCTCTGCTTGTTCCAAGTATCCAACTTGTAAAAGATTGATAATGCATCTTCCAAACTGCATAGTTTACCATACATGTGAATTAGAGAGTTTGCTACATCAATGTTTGAGTCTAGATCCTCAATTGCAGCATAAAGGTGAAGCAAGTGAGCCTCACTGAAAACTTCAGATTCAGATACGGCATCAATCATGATCTCAAAAGATAGCTTGTCTGGAACAACACCCTTTTGCTGCATCTCCTTGAAAAGTGAGCTGCAGGATGTGTACCAATTATTCTGTTTGCAAATTGACATGACAATAGTCCAAGTCACCACATTTTTTCCTTCAAGTCCCCTGAATATTTGCATTGCATCATCAACACTGCCACACTTGCCATACATAGAGATAAGTGCATTTGCAACCAATACATCATTTCCAAGCAGAAGTTTTGTAGACATGAGTGCAATCTCCTTTCATCCAATTGATTAACTCTTCAAGTACCTGCAATCAAACAAATTCCCCTGCCAACTAGAAACATATTAGTGCATAAAAATCAACCATTTTCGGAGCTAACATACTCCCCTCTTCTGAATTACGAAGTCGTCCTCGACGAGCGAAACTGTTCCTGCGCTCAAATCATCCAATATGTGATCATCACTCAATCAAATACAAATCTTTACCTTGCATGCCTATTCTCTTCTTCCTCAATGTAGCACCTGCAATCACCCTCATACCATCACCGGTAAGTACCAAAATATAATCAATTCACTTACCAACTGTCCATCTTGATGGATCTTCATCGCCATGTCCACCTGTCTGCAAACTCATCAAACATATTAGATCATTTTTCATCAGACACCACATCTACTACCAAAATGAGAAACATCCATATCAATCATCCATGTCACACATATATACTCAACACACACATCACGATCACGCATCACACATGCATTCTCGTCACACACAACATACATACATGCAAACAGAAGACATGTCCACATTCGCTCTCGTCACTCTTCTCGACTACTCATTCAACACGTCACACATCTTTATTCCACATATCAACACACTTTCTACACACAGCTTATATATGTAAGCAAGTACCATCCTTGAATTTCATTTTTCCTACCTTCGAGGCTATACCGCCACCTCCCCCCAATTCTTCTTCCGTTTCCAATCGAGTCCTCTTGTTTATTTTTCATGCCTCTTCAACCTAGGGTTTCCTATTCCCACTTGTCTTCCTGTCTATCTCTCTGTTTTTCTTGCTCGTCGACTAGATCATATGCTAGGTCACCACCACACCACTCTAACTTGATGGATACACAATAAGGACCACTCAAGTCTAACGTCGGGTCACGTCGACAAGGCCGCTCATCATCAATGTGCTTCCGAACTTCACAAGTCATTGCACCACCTAAGAGCCAAACTGAACACTTCCGGAAGGTTTGCAGACAAACAATGCAACTAGCACGATTGGATCCCTCAAGTCCAAGCTTTCCATAGACACATCGCAACCAAAACCCTAGCCGAGCTTAAGCTTCAATTTGACATGTTTCATCGGGAGCCCACACATAACCCAAATCCCCACAACACAAACACATATATTCCCATCCCAGCATCATGCTCTCTCACCTCTCTTATGTCCCCCCTCGAGCGAGGAATTTGTCTCATTCATTTTTTTTTTTTACATTTTTTTCTCTCTTTTTTCATCATTTTTTTTTCACATCTTTACTCACACTTGCCGACCTACGCTGAAGCTGGATGCGACTCGTGGACTCGACCACCCGATCAAGTTTGTTCCACCCATCTACCAACCCAACGCAGTGCACGACACACAAACAACTAGCCCTATGTGAAACCGACGTCGGTTCGTGGCCTTGACCACCCGGTCAAAGTGGGTCCACCCACCTATCGGCCCACATAGGCACGTAGCCACACTCACACATACACAAACATATATTTTTCTCATTTTCTTTTCATTCCCGCATCTCAAGAATTAGGAGACAAAAGAAAGGACTTTTTTCCCAACCCAACCAATCATGACACACACACATAGATTCCCTGTGGACATCCCAATGAGACATATCTCCTCTCTGCTGCTATTCAAGCCAAAATTCAGCCACTTATGCCATGGTCAACCCGTCCTCGCAAAACCCGCACATACTAACCACCTTGTCTACCTGAAACCTCAGAAAATGTCACTTTAGTTCCTAAGTGTACAACAAACTTGGTCCACCCGTCCTCACATCTTTGACTCGTAATCCGCAAAGCAAACCCTAATCAGACTTAAGCCGTCCTAACCGGCATCCATCGCCTCGTCTATTTCCTTTCATCTCCAACCTCTGCCTCGCAGAGCTTCTACCTGACCCGACAAATGACCTGAAAAATTACCATTGCTCGTTGTGCTCCTCAATGATTCGAGCCTCGCCGCTAAGTCCCTTAATCCTTGTTTGTTGTGCTCAATATCACTCTGATATTGGAACAGGTCACAATCGATGCCTCGGAACCGATTCCATATTTGCTCCATCTCTTTATCCTCTCTCACCCTTTTTGCAGATCCGAGGGGAATATCCTCCCTCTTCTCAACTCGAACGGTCAACTTCTTGACCTCCTCTCTAATCGATCTTTCCTCCCAAATCCTACTCATATTTTCTTCATCCAGGTCATCTACCTTCTTCGACAATTCATTCTTCATCCTTTCTAACTCTGTTCCGAACGCATCCAACCTATCCAACACCGCTTTCAGCTCTTCCTCCGTTTTCCTCGCTCTCGGATCCTCCACCTGTCCTCGCATCTCGTCGTCTTTCCGATTCATCCACCTACCGAGCTTGCTACTCAGCTTTGCACTCTCTTTTTCTACATGTCTCATTTTCTCATCACTCTCCGCTTGGGCACTTTTCATTCTTTCTAACTCCAGGTGGAACTCGTCACATGCCTTACCCGCTTGATCACTGTATCGACGGATTATGCTTTGTACCTTCTCGATTTCATGCTCCATTCCTTCGATCCTCCTCATCAGGTCATCCTCGTCTCTTGAGAGCTCTTCTTCGATCGCAACTCCAAAGCAGTCGGCTACCATCAAGCCGGATCTCAAGTCCCAGACCACGTTTTCACTCTCGGGCTGCACACGATCTTCCCTCTTTTCCTTTCCTTGTTTTCATTTTTCAACACTCATACTTGCTTTTCCCAAGTTCCTAGGACCTCGGCCATTTTCACTTGATTTTCCTCTAATTTCTCTATTTTGATCCTCTCGTTATCTCGCTCCACCTACAACCAATTGACTTGACATTCCAAGATCTTCACAAGTTCTACCAAGTCTCGATCATGAGATCCAGTGTCCTTGCTTTCACTTGCTCTCGCAGTCTCCGTCGACGAAGTAACTCCACCTTTGTCAACTTCCACATACAAAGAGGATAAGCACCTATCAGCTTGATTCGTTGCAACCTTTGTGTCAGTCATCTCTTTTGAGCCACACACGTGCTTGCATAGTCTCTTTTTCCCGCAGTCCGCACATGTGGGGACAAAATCCAACGGGGTGCATACACGAGGGCAATATTTGGCTATATGCCCAATCTGCTCGCAACACCAGCATCTCACATAATTTGATATCGGGCCAAATCGCCACCCTCGGTTCACATGATGTCTCATGGTCGGACGAGAATCTATCCATCTCCTATTTTGTCCAAAATTCGGTTGCCTCATGTTGGCATTCTCCAAACCACATGCTGGCTTTTGTTGGGCCATTTCTTTAATGAAGGTCAAAGCAGATTTGGGATCGACTTGGTTGTGCCACACGATTGGGGCACCAAGCAAACTCGTAGCACTCTCGATGAGATGTGCTAAGCCATTTCCCGGCAGACGCACCAAAATGTATAGCTCCTGAGCCCACGGAAAAAATGATTATATGAGACTTTATTTTGTTCAAATCCCTCGGAATCGGTCCACTTGGATTACCTAGAGCCCACAATTATCCCTCGAGGAATTCTTCCTTTGTATATGCACTAGCTCATATGTTCCCGGCAAACGCACCAAAATGTATGTGGCCTAATGCCCAAGGAAAAAGTGATTGTGGAAGCCTTTATTTTGTTCAAACCCCTCGCAATTGATCCACTTGCCTTGCCCGAATGCAAATAAGTACCAACTATACTGTTTGACTATCGCGATTGCACTCCCCCTTTCCTCTTGCTCTCTTAGTTCCACTTATTTCTTGGTTCCTCTCCTTCCTCTTACACTTGCTCGTACAACCGCTCACCCACGCATCCTTACCTTCTCATGTATTCACACTTGCATACACACATGTACACTTACTCATCCATTCATTCACATACCCTCACGTAGTCCCGTAGACATACACTTATGCACACATTCTCTCACTCTCCCTTTGTCTTTTGCACACTCTCGAACACCTGCACCTCTCTCCACAGCCAACCCTCTAGAAATGACCAAAACACCTACATGCGTTCAGAATCTCTCCCTTGAATATAACCGATCTTCAAATTTGTTTCCACCCAGACTTGAGCAACAAATTCCATCAGTCTTTCACATTTCCCATGTGATCTTTTATAGACTCAATAGGATCCCAAGAAAAACTTATCGCCATGTAGTCACTAAGAACTTGTAAAGTACCTCCAAGTTGCTCTAGTTTGGAATCTTTGGATTTGATACATACCAACTTACACCTGTAGTAATCTTGAATGATGATTTATACTGTGATGAATCATCGGAGATTAATCCAGGGATCAGATGATCTTCATCAGTATAAAATATGTGAAAGGTTAGAATATCATACGGCCTATCAATATGACCAACTGCCCAACACTATTATGGAAGACACATTCACAAGATGAGTATACAGTACGTATCCAAATAACCAAATAGCACCAAAGACCTTTTGTCAGAAAAACTCATCGGACAATCAAACAATGCAAACCTCAAAAACAGAAATTAATTTATAGACCAGCAGACTAAAACACTCACTTCCATTTGTTCCTAAATGCTTCCTTTGATTGAGAGGTCACATGCAGACAAACTGAGCTCGGATAGCTGCAACATTTGTAGTACAGAAAGAAGTATTCTCCAGGTTTGTGCAAATTCTCACAATGATGTCACTTCCTTTCACATTTGTCATATGCATTGCGTTGGTGTTAACTCGCCTTCAGTCGAATTCGCAACTTCTTCTGAAGCCATGTATTCCTTTAATCCAGCAATCATGCATAATCTCCTCTTCTCCCAATCATCATCTATCAATCTGCCGTATGATAGGAGCCCGCTTGGATGCTCGCCATCGATCTAGCTGAAGCTCCAGCAGCCTCTGTTCACCTTTACCTTTCAAGAACAGAATTCGTCGCTTCTCTTTTATTATGTGCAGGAGCTCTCCCAATATTTGAGGTTCCTTTCCTTCACTCCAGAAGCGTTCACATAATGAACGTCTTAGCATGATCAGCTCGGATATCACTGTACATCTTGTATGGGCATTAAAAGAAACAAACTTAAAAAACATATGAAATTCTCTTCATTTGAATCGATTGTGTGGAGTTTGAAAATGCCCTTTGTGCTCTTAACTTGGAAAGGAATAGAATCTCTGATCTTATAGTCAAGTTAACAAATGGTCTCCTCTTGAAAGGGCAATTCTAATTCTCCTCATCATATGGCCCATAAGCATTAACAAGGCTTCGCTTGACCCAGTCCCTAAACTGTGACTCACGAACCGCCTCCCCAGCAACGCTTGCTACCTCATCAGTCTCATACGTAGTGGCATATCCTTGGCTTTGCTCATCTGCATGCACTTCAACTAGCTCATGACAAGGCTATGGCTCATCCCATGACTGGCAGATATTGCGCAATAGACAACAGGCAATCCCAATCTTTCCACCTCTTGGATGAAGATCACATAGACAAAGAGCGAAAACTCCAAACACTCCTTTTCCTTGTCATTTTTGCTACCGGGCTGACGCCGTCCACTTCTTTCCCTCTATTCAATGTGCTCCTGGATATCTGTATTCTTTCCTCCTTCACCACCCAGAGAGCAAGGCCCTCCTATCTTTGGCAAAGAGAGATGATCTTTTCACAAAAACCGGCAACCTCCACGTAGCTGCCTTTCCTCCGTTCTTGCGATAATGCCTCTCCCCTAGTGCTGACGACCCCTGATGTCTCCTCGTGCCTTCCCCTTGTGTTCTCCATAAAAACAAAGAGGTCCCCCCTTTTCTGTTGCTGCCGCCCACGTCTCCTTATCTTTTTATCCAGTTTTGTCAAACACCCATCGAGCATTATCCACATGGCCACACTTACCATATAGATTAATTAGGTTATTTCCCAAAAGCTTGTCTAGTGCTATATCATCACTAACCATTGAACTGTGAATCATCAGACCCTCTGGAATAGCCAACAAGTTAGCACAAGGATTCAAGACATTGATAAAGCTCTGCTTGTTCCAAGTATCCAACTTGTAAAAGATTGATAAGCGGCATCTTCCAAACTGCATAGTTTACCATACATGTGAATTAGAGAGTTTGCTACATCAATGTTTGAGTCTAGATCCTCAATTGCAGCATAAAGGTGAAGCAAGTGAGCCTCACTGAAAACTTCAGATTCAGATACGGCATCAATCATGATCTCAAAAGATAGCTTGTCTGGAACAACACCCTTTTGCTGCATCTCCTTGAAAAGTGAGCTGCAGGATGTGTACCAATTATTCTGTTTGCAAATTGACATGACAATAGTCCAAGTCACCACATTTTTTCCTTCAAGTCCCCTGAATATTTTCATTGCATCATGAACACTGCCACACTTGCCATACATAGAGATAACTGCATTTGCAACCAATACATCATTTCCAAGCAGAAGTTTTGTAGACATGAGTGCAATCTCCTTTCATCCAATTGATTAACTCTTCAAGTACCTGCAATCAAACAAATTCCCCAGCCAACTAGAAACATATTAGTGCATAAAAATCAACCATTTTCGGAGCTAACACAACCTCAAGGGTTTATAGATTCCAGGTATCCAAATTTTGTTTGCAGGTTGAGAAGAGCATTGTATGGATTGAAGCAAGCTCTAAGAGCATGGAACTATAGATTGGTGAAGTATCTCAATGATCTTGGATATCAAAGTTCAAAAGCAGATCCAAGTCTACTTATCAAAAGAACAGAGGAAGGTACAATCTACATTTGTATTTATGTAGATGACATTATAATCACAGGTACTTCAGATGAAGGAATCAAGGAGGTAAAGAGATTACTTGAGAAAGAGTTCAAGATCAGTGACCTAGGAAAGTTATCATACTTTCTTGGAATGGAAGTTACTTATATAGATCATGGCTTATATGTATCACAAGAAAGGTATCTTTTGAATTTATTGAAGAAGTTTGATATGGAAAAGTGCAGAGAAGCTTCAACTCCACTTGAAGTTAATCACAAGCTCAGTAAATATGATGGTGCAGAATACAAAGATATGAGGAAGTATCAATCTCTTGTGGGTAGTTTGATTTATGCTACACTAACAAGACCTCATCTTAGTTATGCAGTGGGAGTCTTGTCACAATTCATGCATTGTCCAAAGGACCCACATTGGATTGCAGGTCAAAGAGTTCTCAGATATATCAAAGGAACTATAAAGGAAGGATTATATTATCCTTTTACATCAGATTTGAAGTTGAGAGCCTACAGTGACTCAAACTGGGCAGGTAACCAAGATGACAGAAGATCAACTCATGGTTACATGATATACATTGGTGATAAGCTTGTAAGTTGGTGTTCAAAGAAACAACATACAGTAGCATTATCATCAACTGAAGCAGAGTACAAAGGACTTGTGGAAGCAGCTAAGGAGGTCATATGGGTGCAGACATTGTTCAAAAGCTTAGGCATTGATCAAGGTACACTTACAATACATGGAGATAATATGAGTTCACTTTATCTTGCAGCAAATCCAGTTTTTCATGCAAGGACAAAGCACATAGAGATACAGTATCATTTTCTCAGAGAAAAGGTAATGGAGAAGGAGATTGAAGTGGAGTACATTTCTACTAAAGATCAGATAGCAGACATAATGACAAAGAGCTTGGATGATGTGAAGACCAGCAGATTCAAAATAATGGCAGGAGTAAAAGAAAAGAAGATGATATGAAGAAACATGGAATGTCAATTAGTGATTGAGGGGGAGCTGTTAGAGAAACACTCACTAATTGGACGTATATTTGAGGGTCAAAGCTTTAGAAGAAAACCACATGCCTATGTGAAGGGAAAAATTCACAAGTGTATTATACTTGTAAAGTTAGTTCACTTTAGTTCTAGAAGTTTTTTAAGAAGTCACGAGATAGAGAAATCTATATAAGTTAGTTTGTATTAACTGACACGACAAGAGAGAAGAAGTAAAAAGAGTGAGTAGGAGTTCATTTTATACGACTGAGTATAGTTGGGCTTCTCTGAGTGAGAAAGCATCTGTAAAACTTCTGAGTTTTCATAGCTATGAGAAAGAAACGAGTAAAGTTCTGTGTATGAGACTCTCTCCATCATCTCCATGCTTGCCTACTGTGTGATGAATTCAAAAGTTCAAGTTTTCCAAGCAATTCGATGCTTGGCATCGAGTTTGTGCTGATAAGTCATTATTTTCATTCTCTGTGTGTTAACTGTTGTTGAATCTTTTAAAAAACATGAGGTTTGTGGAGCAACTCGATGCCTGGCATCGAGTTTCAGCATAAAGTCGATGCCTGACATCGACTTCTAGCATACAAGTGGTCTTCTTCATGTGTGTGTAAAAGAGGCAATTTCTGGTGCAAAAAAAGAGGCTAAAAAAGCTCAAAGCCGATGCCCGGCATCGACCTTGGCTGAAATTCGATGCTAGGCATCGAATTTTTATTTTTAGACACCGAAATTTACTAAAGAAGGCAAGATTTCTAGTTTTAGCAAGTCATACAGGGTCATCTTGTGAAGGCTATAACTTGAGTTCTAGAGATCCGTTTTAGGCATATGATAGCTTGTTGAAAAGCTCTACTCTTTTAGTTTCAGCTTATAAGATATCGTGAAGAAATATTTTTTGAGCTAAGAGAAATAGGCAAAATACTGAAGGTATGTCATTTCGATGACTAGAAAAATCTGAAGAAGCAAAGTTCTTGGTTTCGGCTATCATTTCTCAAAGTTTGGAGTGGCAATGAGTTAATGGTGACCATAGAGGTGTTCTAGTGTCACATTAATTCATTTCTTGTGGTGTTTTACACATCAACATTTGCCTTTCCAAATTGACAGATAGCTAACATATGCTCAAACTCAACTCCATAGGTGGTTAATTTGATCTTTTCTAATATTCCCAATGGTTTCTCAACATGGCCATCTACTAATTGAAGCTTCATATGAGTTGGTCGTAGGGTTGGCTTTCCCCATTTCTCCCAAATCTCTTTGGTGGCAATACCTACTCGTGCTCCTGTGTCCAGTATAGCCTTGGTCATGTATCCATTGTATGTGACAGGTAAACATGTGTTGCCCTCATCTCCTTCACTAAATTCTTCAACCTTATCCACGAGTGTCTGTACGTTTGATGGATTTCCATTTCCCTTGCTTTCCTTTTCGATCTTCTCCTTCTCTAACTCCAATTGTCCCGCTAATTGTTTCCATCATTCTGGTTTAACACGAAGTAATTCTTCCATTGTCACCTGGCATTGTACGTTGGTCTTTTTGAGTTCTTTTAGATTGTGTGAGTTCTTATCTGAGATTCCCTTTTCTTTTCCTCGTACTGTGGGAGCACGGAAGATCACAAATTTCTTCTCATATTCTCCCATGTAGTTTGGGAGGGTGGAAATGCTCTAGGCTTCCTCCCTTTTTTGGTCTAGTCTAGAAACTTCTTCATATATTTCTTCCATGTTCGGCAACGGTTGACAATCTTCCACATCTAACTCCTCAAAAGGAGTTTTTGCAACTCCATCCCTTTTCCATTGATCTTCTCGAATCCTAGTCCAAAACTCCTTTGGCCAATGAGCTTCTAAATCAGGAACTATGGACATAGATTTATCCGGGATGTTCAGTAGTTCTTGGTTGTCATTCCCTTTTTTTGAATTCTGGCCCTTGGCTTTAATACAATCCTGGTATTGTTCTTCGGACATTCTCATCTCACGAAGGTCTGGGATAGTCTTCTCTAGGGTGGCCTAAGCTACCTCTATGAGTTTTCTACATATTGCTAGTCTCTCCTTTTCTAACTCCCCTTGTGGGTAAAGCTTTTCGTGCTGCTCTACATTGGGTCCATTCTTGACTCTATCTTGGTAAGCTTTCAACCACATGTCCAAATCGTCTGGTTTTGGGTCTGCTAGAGTTGATCCTGGCTTTTCTAGATCTAGTGTATGTGGTGTCATAGGAATCTCCTCCTGAGTTTCGAACTCTTTAGGTTTCCTTTTGCCTCGTGTCCTTCTTGTCTTCTTTGTTTTTATTTTTATCCATTTTTCCTTGAGTTTTTCTCTCCTATCCTTCCACTTTTGGCTTTTTGTCATTTGGATACTCTCACGTGGGTCCTCTGAATCTTCCACTATTTGTATTTTGGGTTCTACAGTTTTACTCTTTTCTTGCTTGTGGTCTACTTGTTTCCTTTCTTGTCCTTTCGTTTGTGCTCGTGGATGGCCTTCAACGGAATTTTGTATTCCTTGTCACTTACTGACAATTCAATTACTTCGATCACGTCAATAGGTGCAGTGTCATGAGCCTTGTTGGGATTTTTTGGGCAATCTCTAAAGAGATGTTTCTTTCCACAATTGTTGCAACACCCTTCCCACATCTTAGGGGGTGGTGGGTTGTATGGACGAGTGCATTCTTTAATGAAGTGATCTCCTCTGCATCTATAGCACGGTCCTCTTGGCACGAGCGGTCTAATGGATGGTCTCATGGGTGCTGGTGCTTTGGGTGCTGTGTACATTAGTGTTGCCACCTCTGATCCATAGACATTGTCATATCCTTCATATCCATAGTATTGCTAGTCATATGCTTGCTCATACTCCATCAGGCCGGTGTCATAGGGATAGTAATCTCCTTGGGTCTGCTCATATCCTAGGTTTGTTGGTTCTGTACTGGTTACTGGTGATGCTGGCACTATGGCTCTCTCCAAGTTTTCCTCTAGTTGAGCATATTTGACAGGTACTACATGTTGAGGAAGTGGCGGTTGTGGTACTAACACTAGCTGAGGTTGTGTATATTGTCCTTGCTTGTATGGCCTAGGTGCTCTTGGTGGTCCTAGATAGGGATTCTATTTGGGAATCTCCCTTCCTGGCTCTCTAGGTGGGTATCCATATGTCTGCCTATTGAATGGAAAATTCTAAGTGTTGTGATTGGTGTATTTTTGTTCTATGTGGCAATATAAAGCAGTTCCTTGATGCGGCTACCTATTGTAAGGGTAAGCTTGAGGCGATCCCGTTCCTCCTCTTACACACATGTGAGTGGGGTGATCTCCTCCACAAAGACTACATCTTCGTAACATGGGCATTCTCATTGGTGGATGCTGGTAGTTCCTCTGTCCATGGATTCCTAACTTCTTGGCTACCAATTTTGCTAACTCTTCTACATTACTAGAGTTGGATGTTACTGTGCTTCTAGTGTCTTTTGATTTCCTACGACCGGGTGTACTTTTGAGATCATCTGCTAGGTTTTCTTCTAGGTCAATATGATGGAGAATGTTAATCTCCAAAAGAACAACTTATTCTTATGATTAGAACACCTCTATACCAAGAATAAGTCAAACACTCCACTAATTTAGAGGATCAATTGCTAATTACCAAAAGATTAACAAATCTGTGAAGAAGATGAAACACAAAAAAGTCTGCTGCACTATTTTTCCACATTGACCTATCAAACGTGTAAAGTTTTTGATGAAACTTTGTACAAAGTATCTCCTAGAGATTGCGCATCTACTCCAAGTTGAATCACTTCAAAAGGTTAAGTATAACTTGAGAAATTGATTTCACAAGTTACCTATGTCAGAAACTGTTACTCAGAACAGTCGACTTTACACCTGTAACTTTTAAGACTTGGTTCTCCTTGAATAGAACCCGTTTTACAAAATGCTTCTAGACATAAGTAGCTTATCTTCCAACTTAAAGATTAAGCCCTCACTCATGCAAAACTTTAAACTGTGCTAGGATAAATGATCAAAACATTGACTTCGAAATATGCGCCTGTTTTAGGAACCTGTGAATACACTTCACATATGAATGTTCCTACACTTAATTCACTCAGCCTGATTACAATTGGAAGCTGAAACTTTGCACAGAGGTCAAGCAACTCTCAACTTAGACTTGTACAAAAGCATTTCACAATTGATCTACTGTAGAAGGAGAACACGCAGAAACATCGGGCGCAAAACTTTTTATTTACTCAGAGAAAATACAACTGAGTGATGAGAGCTAACTCAAATTCACTTTCCTCTATCTTATGACTTCTATCTCCCTCATTCTTGACTTCTAACTAATGTCACATATGCTCTCATACATGCCCCGACTTTTCTCAAGGTATTTATAGATAATTTGTACATAATTCTTACTGAACAAAAGATCTAAGTCATCTATGACTATGCTAATGTACATATGTGTACACTTCTCTTGTCCTCTGATTGTAATCTTCTTCCACACTTTAGGAATTGATTCTTCCTTCATCATTTGATCTTCCAAGCCTTCAATTGGTGATTGGTATGCACCAACAGCTCCCCCTCAATCATCAATTGAGGTCTTCTCTGTCTTCTTGATACTTGCCATGTCTTTGAACCTTTGTAACTTAGGTCCATCCAAACTCTTTGTCATCATATCTGCCACCTGTTCTTTTGTTGGAGTGTACATCACTTCAATCTCTTTATCAAGTACCTTTTCCCTCAAGAAATGATACTGAATCTCTATATGCTTAGTCCTGGCATGAAAAACAGGGTTAGCTGCCAAATACAAAGAACTCATATTGTCTCCAAAAATTATTGGAGTACTATGATCAAACTCAAAACTCTTCATCAAGGTCTTCAACCATATCACTTCTTTTGCAGCTTCTACCATTCCCTTATACTCAGCTTCTGTGGATGATAAAGCAACTATGTGTTGCTTCTTTGAACACCAAGACACTAACTTATCTCCAACATAACATACATATCCATGAGTAGACCTTCTATCATCTGAGTCACCTGCCCAATCTGCATCACTAAACACTTTGATTCTTGTGTCAGAAGTGAAACCATAATACAAACCTTCACTTAGGGTTCCCTTGATATATCTGAGTACCCTTTGGGCTGCAATCCAATGAGTCTTCTTTGGACAATGCATGAATTGTGACAACACACCTACTGCATATGATAGATCTGGCCTTGTCAAGGTAGCATAAATTAGACTACCTACCAAACTCTGATATTTCTTCATGTCATTGAACTCTTCACCTCCATACCTGCTTAATTTATGATTTACCTCCAATGGTGTAGTTGAGGTCCTGCTATCATCCATGTTAAACTTGACTAGAAGATTCTTCAAGTATCTCTCTTGTGAAACATATACTCCATGTTGAGTATACACAATCTGCATTCCTAGAAAATAAGATAAGTTTCCCAAGTCACTTATCTTAAACTCCTTCTCTATTTGCTTCTTGAGTTCATTGATTCCTTGAGCATCTGTTCCTGTAACAATAATATCATCAACATAAATGCACATGTAAATATATCCATTTTCACTTGCCTTCACTAGCAAGCTACTATCTGCCTTTGATGCTTGAAAACCACATTCATTCAAGAACTTGACCAATCTGTAATTCCAAGCTCTTGGGGCTTGCTTCAACCCATATAAAGCTCTCTTGAGCTTACACACATAATCTGATCCAATTGACTCCATGAAGCCTTCTGGTTGCTCCATATATACTTCATCTGCAATGTAACCATTAAGAAATGCATTCTTCACATCCAATTGTGATAATTTCCATCCCTTGCAAGTAGCAATAGCAATCAATGTCCTAATTGTAGACATCTTAGCAACAGGACTAAAGGTTTCATCATAATCTACCCCATAAGTTTGGGCATAACCTTTAACCACTAGTCTAGCCTTATATCTAGACACCTTACCATCTGCAAACCTCTTTGTTTTATATACCCACTTGCATCCAATGACTTTCTGATTCTTTGGTCTTGGTACTAATTCCCAAGTTTCATTTTCAAGTAGAGCATCATACTCTTCTTGCATTGCCTTCTCCCAATTCTGTTTACCTTTGGCTTCTTCATAAGTAATTGGATCTTCTTCTGTTTTCACAATGTAGGCATAATCTTTTGTTGTTAGGAAAGATGTATCATAACTATACCTTATAGGCTCTTTCCTTTCTCTTGTAGATCTCCTGATTTCTGTACTTCTTGAAGTTTCAGCCTCATTTGATTCTGGATCAAATCTTGGCCCTTCTTCTACATGATCCTGCACTCTACATCTAGAGTCAACTTCATCAACAATTTCTTCACATACTTTTACCTTTGCCTTTCCTTTCCTTTGTATTTCTTCAACACCTGCATACTCATTTGGTGATCCTGTATACCACATGTTTTGCTCATCAAATGTTACATCTTTAGTAACAAGAAATTGCTTTGTGGATGGACTCCACAACCTGTAACCCATCTGTCTATCATCATATCCAATAAACACATACTTCTCTGCTTTTGGTTCTAGCTTATGTCTTAATTGTGAAGGAACATAAGCATATGCAATACATCCAAATACTTTGCAATGATCAAGACTAGGCTTCTTACCCCACCATGCTTCATAAGGGGTTCCTCCATCCAAAGCTTTGCAAGGCAACCTATTCACAAGGTATGTTGCAGTGTTAATGGCTTCTGCCCATAAGTAATTTGGACAATTCTTTTCCTTCATCATGGCTCTTGCAAACTCTACAAGAGTCCTATTCCTCCTTTCTGCTACTCCATTTTGTTGAGGGGAGTACCTGCAAGTAACTTCTCTTTTGATACCTGCATTCCACAAATAATCATCAAACTCTTTTGAGAAATACTCTCCCCCTCCATCTGATCTTAACCTTTTTAGCTTTTGTCCTGTGATCCTTTCTGCATAAGCATGGAAATGTTTGAATGTCTTGAAGACTTCTGATTTGTCCTTGATTACATACAAAGTAATCCACCTGGTTGCATCATCAACAAATAACACATAATATCTGGATCCATTTATGCTATAGTCCCTTGAGGGACCCCATACATCTGTATGAACCAATTCAAGCATATTTGAATACTTGTACCCTGATTTGTTATAAGAACTCTTATGTGCTTTACCTAATTGACAAGCTTCACACTTGTACACCATATGTTGCCCTTCAATGTTTGGCAATCCAAGCACTACCTGATTCTTTGACATCTCCTTTATAGCTCTCTCATTGAAATGACCTAGCCTTTTATGCCATAGGTCTAATTCAGATACCTTTTGACCTCCATAGGTAAACAATGCATGTCCCACATTACCTTGGACTTTGAGAGTAAACAATCTCCCTTCCTTTTTACCTGCAATTATGTTTCTATATCCCTGATTTGGATCTTGTACATAAACACCATCATTTGTGAATCTTACCTCATATCCTTTCTCCACAATTTGCCCTACACTTATCAAATTTTTAGGAATAGTAGGAACATAAAGTACCTTACTCAAAAGTGTACTTCCACTCTTTGTCTTAACTGATCCAATGCTCTCCACTTTATGTTTGGTATTGTCACCTGTTTGAACTGTATGTCCATTTACCCTTGCTTCCATATCAGTCATCAAGGATAGATTCCCACTCAGATGGTTGCTGCACCCTGAGTCAATATAAAACACTCTTTGATCTTCTCCCATTGATTCATGAGTTGCATTCAGGATAAGAGTCATGTCATCCTTCTGATCTGATGCATAATTGTAATAATTATTGTTGTAGGACTGAGATTGGAAGTTTCTTCCACCTCCTCTACCATATGATGTCCTACCACCTCTTCCTCTGAAATTGCCTCTTTGGTTTCTGCCTCCTCTACCTCTTTGACTATAATTCTGATTGTTGTATCCTCCATTTTGATTATTATACCAACAATCATTTGCCAAATGATTTGTTCTGCCACAAATCCAACAAGCTTTAGCATTATCTTTGTTCTTACCTCCTCTTCCTTTACCTCTGAAATTTGTCTTCCCTTTTGTGAAGTTGGCTTGATTTGAATTCCCTTCATCATCATTTGATTGCTTTCCCTTGCCATTCTTTTTCTTGTCTTTGGAGTACATAGCTTGACTTGTACTTCTATCATTGTCTCCTTTAAGATCCTGCTCAAAGGTTAACATATGTCCTAGCAATTGATTAAGGTCAGGAGTAAAGTGATCAAGTGACAACTCTATGGACAATATAAAAGGCTTCCACTTCTCATCTCCTCTCAAACCTGTAAGTATTTGTCTTACCAACTTTTCCTCTTCAATGTCTTCATCCACTGCTCCCAAGCTATCTGCAATATCTTTCATCTTTGCCACATAATATGAAATTGATTGTGAGCTCTTCTTCTTGAAGGTTGTGAACTCAGCCCATAGTGAGGACTTCCTTGACTTAGTTGTATTTTGAAAATGCTCTTCCAAGGCATTCCAAACATCTGTGGCACTTTCCAAACCTCTGATGTGAGGTAGAAGATAATCATTTACAGCCATGTAGATGATGCTCCTTGCTTGAGCATCCTTTCTCATCCAAGTCTTCAACATTGCAAGTTCTTCCCTAGTAGGAATACTTGGATCTGCAAACTCAGGTTTTTCTTCATCTCCTGTAATAAATGATATAAGATCTTTGCTCATGAGGTGTGCTTCCATCCTCATGGACCATGCTGGATAGTTCTCCCTATCTAGCTTATCAATCTGCAAGCTTTCTCCCATCTTGTCTCCACCTGTATATTGAAAACTTCAAGCTTTACAAACAATGTATGTACCTTTACTTCGAATTGAACTCCTTTTGCCTTTCTTGATGTCAAATAATCTTCTCCTCAAGCTTTGACTCCAAGCTTTCACTTATTAGTCCTTCAAGTGTTGAGTTTCTTGAATCTGCAGCAGTCGGGATCCTTCTTTCTTCAAATTTCTTCAAATTGATGTCTCCTGCTCTGATACCACTGATGGAGAATGTTAATCTCCAAAAGAACAACTTATTCTTGTGATTAGAACACCTCTATACCAAGAATAAGTCAAACACTCCACTAATTTAGAGGATCAATTGCTAATTACCAAAAGATTAACAAATCTGTGAAGAAGATGAAACACAGAAAAGTCTGCTGCACTATTTTTCCACATTGACCTATCAAACGTGTAAAGTTTTTGATGAAACTTTGTACGAAGTATCTCCTAGAGATTGCGCATCTACTCCAAGTTGAATCACTTCAAAAGGTTAAGTATAACTTGAGAAATTGATTTCACAAGTTACCTATGTCAGAAACTGTTACTCAGAACAGTCGACTTTACACCTGTAACTTTTAAGACTTGGTTCTCCTTGAATAGAACCCGTTTTACAAAATGCTTCTAGACATAAATAGCTTATCTTCCAACTTAAAGATTAAGCCCTCACTCATGCAAAACTTTAAACTGTGCTAGGAGAAATGATCAAAACATTGACTTCGAAATATGCGCCTGTTTTAGGAACCTGTGAATACACTTCACATATGAATGTTCCTACACTTAATTCACTCAGCCTGATTACAATTGGAAGCTGAAACTTTGCACAGAGGTCAAGCAACTCTCAACTTAGACTTGTACAAAAGCATTTCACAATTGATCTACTGTAGAAGGAGAACACGCAGAAACATCGGGCGCAAAACTTTTTATTTACTCAGAGAAAATACAACTGAGTGATGAGAGCTAACTCAAATTCACTTTCCTCTATCTTATGACTTCTATCTCCCTCATTCTTGACTTCTAACTAATGTCACATATGCTCTCATACATGCCCCGACTTTTCTCAAGGTATTTATAGATAATTTGTACATAATTCTTACTGAACAAAAGATCTAAGTCATCTATGACTATGCTAATGTACATATGTGTACACTTCTCTTGTCCTCTGATTGTAATCTTCTTCCACACTTTAGGAATTGATTCTTCCTTCATCATTTGATCTTCCAAGCCTTCAATTGGTGATTGGTATGCACCAACACAATACACTCTTGAAGACATTCACTCAACGTTTGCAGCCTCTTCACATAGACTAAAGTTCTCAAGGTTCCGTTCGTTAGTCCATCCAAGAATTATGATATCATTTTTTGCTGCGTGGGCCTTTCTGCTACTAGGCATATATCGACATATTGATTAAACCTTCGGGCAGCTATTTTCACACTTTCATTGGGATTTTGTTTAAAGCTATGGATTAACGATGAAGAATTATGTTTAATCCCCCTTTTCATGAATTCCCCTATGAATTCATGAAAGAATCGCTCATACCTCCAAATAGATAGGGATCTAATGGCTGGAACTAAGTCAAAGCTATTCCTGTGAGTGTGAGTCCAAAGGACTCATATTGCACAAAGAAATCGTCCACTTGTTCAGCTCATAGAACTTGTTTGAATTCGGCTATGTGATCGTAGGGTTCTCTTGTGCCATCGTAGTGATTTCTCATACACTTAGCCAGCTGAATTGGTCTTAATCTTCTTATGGGCTATGGTTGTCTAGAAATTACAAGATTTGCTGGTCTAATTGGAGGTATTCTAGGCTACACTCCTAGTGGTGGTCTTGGCCTCACTAGTGGCCGATGTTGGTTGCCTAATCTAGGGTGAGTTTGATTGTGTGCTTGTAGTCTTGGCATTGTAAATTGTACATGAGTTCGGTTTGGAACACTCTGTTGGCTTGTTTGTCTCAACATTGTATGTTCTGACTCTTGTTGTATCCCGAGGGGATTTTGAGAAGTAGTTGCTTGCTCTCACTGAGGGAATACTGGCAACCCCATATACTTCAATCGAGCCCTATCAATGGCATCAACAAGCCAATATCCTCTTTGGTTCTTGTCTAGGTATGTGACTCTAGAATCATCTTCAGGATCTTTTAAGTTGTAAAAGGTCATTGGACTTTCCACTTGTCCATGTGTAGGTGAGTCAGTTTGTAACAATAAGTCTGATCCATGGATCAAGTAGACTTCCAGTAAGTAATCATCTTGAGGTATCAAATCCCCTCTCAAGATTCGAGTTACTACTGATTTGCCTCTGGGTGTAGTTATCAACTCTTCGTGGTCCGGTCTTCCGGAATTTTCTTGTCCTTCTAATCCTCCTCTTTCGTTGATCTCATCTGGGTGTTCAGTGACCACATAGATGTGATCTAACTTGTCCATGTACACTCCTCCCTCATACTTGTCTAGGCACTATTGTGGAATCAGTGGAAGCTACCATTCTGGCTACTGATCTA
Source organism: Ceratopteris richardii (assembly GCA_020310875.1). Lineage (NCBI taxonomy): Eukaryota > Viridiplantae > Streptophyta > Polypodiopsida > Polypodiales > Pteridaceae > Ceratopteris > Ceratopteris richardii. The sequence goes on along the minus strand of CM035418.1, from coordinate 167,834,843 downwards.
TTTAAACCATCCAGGTAGATGGGAATCCCCTGGGAATTAGTGGAAACATATTGCAGAGAGGTACGGTATTCCCCTTCTACAACAGACATCAAGTTTCTCCTAGGAGCAGAACCTTGCATGTCTTCTGAAGCCATGGGTCTCTCTTCTTTTGACTCACTAGAGGTATCAGAATAGATAGAGCGGTGACTTGCCTGAGTTGCACTTCCTACCGATGAAATCACACTTCTCCGGCTACTTAGCACCCGTCCTGACCTCAAGTTCATCCACCCTCCTGGGCTATTTTGGTTCCTAATTATGCCCTAATTGGCTTCTCAATGACCTCAAATTTTGCCCTTAAAAAGACTCACAATGTTCTGGGTGATACCACTCTTGCGATACTGCACTAGATGATACCACTCTTGCAACGATACGATACCACAATCCTCACGACACGATACTGCTTTCTACACCATACGATACTAGTGAACTGCACGATACGATACTGCTGCTCTGCACGATACGATACTAAGAATGTCCGCGATACGATACCGGTGGAAGTCATGATACGATACCGCGACTCTGCACGATACGATATTGGATGTTTGAGGCGATACGATACCCCCTGAACCACACGATACGACACTGCTGCGTTCATGATACGATACTAGATTTGCACACGATATGATACCGGTGCAAGTCGCGATACGATACCGCAACTCTGCACGATAGGATACTGGAGCTTTGAACGATACGATACTCCTATTCCTCAACGATAAGATACCATAGAGGTTCAACGATACGATACTAGATTTGCACGCTATACGATACCGCTCGATCCATGATATGATACCGTGACCGACACGATACAATACCAAGTGGACCGCGATACGATACCACTCGCAAATTGCGATCGCGATGTCAACTTGATGATACGATACCAAAAGTGGTATCACGATACCTCAAGTGGTATGCCATGATACGATACTCGGCGAGTATCGTGATACTAGGGAATTTTGGTATCGCGATACCAAAACTCAACCGATCATGATACTACAGCCAAAATCACTCCAAACACAAAAAATTTTGCACCCCTATGTTTCTCTCTCACTCCTCTTCACTCCTGACCTCTATCTCACTCAAAGAACCCTTTAATCTCTGTCCCATCCGGAGATACTGAAAACTTCTTTAATCACATGTATACATGCTTTCAAGAAACTTTTGATATTGAACTCTTAATGTAGCTTACCTTTGGGATATCTTGCTTAAGTCTTGAGCTCACAAGGTAGCTTTTCGGGCTTGTAGGGCGCGATACTCCTCAGGCAATACCGATCACTGTCTGCACACGATACCAGTTCCAGAGCATGTCAAATGAACTAAATTTTTTGGTTTTTATAGTTTGTGATGCCTAAAATCTATCCTACACTAACTTGGCAATTTTTTGGGATTTTCCTTGGGGATTTCAACTTACTCCTACTCCACTTCTCTCCTTGACCTGACCCTAACTCTTCCTTCTCTCTTCCACTCCTAACCCTAAACCTAAAAAACTCATTACACACACTTCCAGGATGTGAAGTAACAAGTGTTGAAGTGTTTGACTACTTGCCACTAAATGAATTCACTCCTACAAGTATGATTCCTTCACTCTAGAGCTATAACCATCACGGAGGCACCTTGGTTGAGTGTGTTCCCCGGCAACGGTGCCAAAAACGTGTGTACCTAAGTCACAAGGTCTTAGGGACTTGTATCAAAGAGACTAAATCTCATTTGCCACACAAGTGCATATAGTGGTGGATTGACACATGCTTAATTATCAATCCAAAGAACTGCATGAACCAAGTATATGAGGACATGTGCACACGTGACGGGAAGTGAAGTAGTTCAGCTAAAATACATGAGAAACGACTAACCTACCTCTCCAACTCACTCAATCTCTGAAAGTGTCTGTTGTGATACCACTTACAGCAATAAATACAAATTCGAATGTTTCTCCCACCTCCGAACTCCGATTATGGCCAATAGTGGGTTCGTTTCGAAGCTTTCGATGAGACACATCTAATTTGTGCTATTTTCACTCGAACTGGACAACCACTCTTCAAGTTATGGCCAAAATAGTCAATGGTGGGAAACACCTTCACTCATTCCACAACTCGTACTTGCTCACATACACATTACAGTAGTTCAAAAGTGATGGGGAGGGGTAGCCAACAATCCTATGCACCTTCCAAGCTTCACACACACACACAAAAGATCATAGAGAAGATGAAAATCTGTAGGAAAGAAGCAAATTCGAAATTTTGGCTCTGCTTCTTCACAATGGCAAAAAGTTTTTACAAAGAGTCACAAAGTGACTTATATACATGTGCCCTAAAAATGGTCCTTTCACATAAGTGACCAGCACTTTATTGGCTTATCCCTAATTTCCTATGATTTTACAAGAATACAAAGAGTTGGGTTTATGCATCTAGAGGACTCCTCTAGTGCATTTACATAGCTTTGAGGGAATTTTGTAGGATTTTGAAGAAGAAAAAATATACCCATTAATTTGAAATTTTTGGGGCTCCTCTTTTGTGCCTCTTTTCTCTGCAACAGTTCACAATTCAAAGTTTTCTATTACTAGAGGAGGTGTAGAGCTGCCAAAAGAAATCGCATGATCCTAATTTACGAAGAAAAATTTTTAGACCTGGTGACTTAGTGTTGTATTTCGATTAAAAAATGAAGCGCAAAAGGGGGAAATTGAAATTATGGTGGATGAGTGTGTTCTAGATTCATGAGTTATGCATACCTGGCTCCTTTCGATTGGCTACGTTGTCCAAAGACATGCTACCAAGAATCATTAATGGGTCCAAATTGTGGCCCTATCAATCATCTAGAGGGTAAATAAATAAATAAATAAAACAGATTTTTGACAAATGGAAAATAAAAATTCATGCATAACTGGTAGAATAACTACTCAACATGCAAATCATACAATCAAATAGCGATGGTGGAGGCTACATCGTTTCGAATCTGATCCTATGATTCTTGTTATGAGGGGTATGATGAGTACAAAATTGCCGAAGTAAAGATACCATATAGGGCAATCATGATGCAAACCCGACGCTCTCAACTCAGAAACGGAGGCAATAAAAGGTTGAGGACAATACCGAATTTGGCTTATTTGGTGAACTTACAGGTAGAGCGAGCAGAGTAATGACGATCTTCAGCATTCAGTAGAGGAAGCACTACAGTAGCTATGGCAATAACCTTCCTTGATGCACATCTCTTAAACATATCGGACATTATTTCTCAGGAGCAAAAAGATTGGTTCAAATGCAGAGGACTCCTATAATGTGCACTATTGGATTGGTGGAGTATTCGTCCCAATCCATTGACCAAGGACATAGCCAAGGAGTTAACGAGACAAACTGACAGGACTAACCTTAATGTTTGTGAGATCAAGTTGCATGTAGGAAAGGAGCACACAGTCCAGTTATCGCTAGCATTGATAGCAGAGTGGCCTTATGTCGCCAACAAAGGAATCACAACAAGCATAGAGTCTATCGATGCAATAGAGATCTGTAGACTATTGGGGAAGCCATGTTTGAGAGAGTATAATTTCATTCAACTTTCGGATGACAACCCAATCAAACTCGGTTTATTACTTATGAAAATGATTATCAACATGTAGGCTAAACTCTATGACATCTCGCAGCAACTGTATGCCTTAATGAAAGAATATACCAAAATGTAGGTGAATTGGGCCGAAATTATATTTCGGAAATCAAAGAAGGAAGTTAGAAGAATTTTTGGAGGATAGGGAGAATAGTCAATGTCATGCTGGACTCGAAAATTGGAGTCCTATTTACCTTGTTATTTATAGAAAATCTAATATTTTTACCCTAGGAATGTAGAGTATTCTTAGTGGAAACTTTTCTCTAGATTTTGAAGAAATGAGCTACAGAGAGGAAACTTGTCGAGGAGCCTTCACAGGATCAAACAACAGGTGATTGGGATGAAGAGGAGCAATTCCACAAGTAGTAGGTGGAGGAGGATCAGAGAAAAAATCACTAAGACCAAAAATCCTTGGAGATTTAGCCAGAGGCATCTAATGGACTGTGGTTTGGATGGAAGAATTATAGAAGAAGTTTACTATACTCTCTCAGCAGAAGGATGGATGGGAAGCAGAGAAAGAAAAAATGAATGTAGAAATTAGCCAACCTAGGGCTGAAGTGAAACAAGTTAGAGCGGAAAGTGCAGGGAGAGAGAATGCAGTGCATGAAGAAATGATGGAGGAGTTGAATGAAGCCTTGGCAAAAAATAATACACTCAAGGTGGAAACTAAAGAGAAGGCAAAGATCATAGCTCTTCTCCAAGTAGAGATTGGTCAAACCCGAAAGTCACAATAGAAGTTAAAGAAGATGCAATAAGGAGCTTATGGCCAAATTATAGAAGGAAGAACAAGAAGCTCAGATTGAAGAAGAAGGCAAATGAATAAAGAAAAAAAATTAAAAGACAAGACGTTGCAATTGTGGAAGTTGAGGAGAAGCTAGCAATGCAGAACTCAGAGTTTACAGAGCTTGAGGTCAAACTCTGCACTGTCTAAGAGGGATTTGATACGATGTGTGCAGAACTAGCTAGACTTCTAGAGCTTGAATAAAAGATCAAAGTCTGGAAGCAACACAATCTAGATGGGAACTTAGTATTGGAAGGCAAGGAGACAAAGGTCACAAAATTGAAGAAAAACACTCGATTTTGGAATTAACCTACAAAACGCAATTAGAAGGAGCACAAAAAACTACTAAAGAATATATAGATAAGATGAAATGTTACTATAGATTTTGTTAACATGTTAGGAAGATTACATAATAGAATATCGGAGGTAGAACTAGCTATGGTTAGTTATAGAAGTGCCAGTCAGCAAGTACTTGATCCGAAGGAGTTTTTTGAAGTAGAAATCTAATTAGCTGAGGAAAATATAGAGGAAATGTTTAAAGAGCTTAGATATGATATAGAAAGGATCATGTTTCTCGAGATGGAGAATAATGATGATGATTTGTAAGTACTCATTCTTGTCATTTAGTGGGTTCGGATCCACCATGCGTGCCAGTGTTAGTAACCAGAATGGACAACCATATCTTGTAATACACTTTTTAATAGGAAAAGGGAATTATTTATGCAGATATCTCAATAGTTTTCAAAAGTTTAGAAAGTTAGGTATTCATTACTTACAAAGTGTAGAATGGTGTGTAGAAGATTACCGAGAAGAGAACATTGTGGCATGTTATGGTGTAGAATTTGGAAGTATCTCTGTATGAGGAGCGGTGATTCCAGAAAGTCTGTCATATGAAGCTCTGTATTACAAAATTATGAAAGCGTAGTGTCATAATGAAATGTAACTAATCAAGAAGTGTAAGCAAAGTTCTATAACAAACAAGTATTCCGCATATATATTTCTTTAATGTCTATATATTTCTCAGAGTTTCTCTGATTCTTTGTGTATTGTGAAGTTTCTGAAATTTATAAGTGTGAAGTTATGTTAAGGAACATAAACGCATGTTATGATTGTATTAGTACTGTTGAAGGATAAGAATGATCATTCGGAAGGTGTTCTATTGAAAGTTGCTAAATTGGAAGTTTGCAATAAATCGGTGTTTTGCTCAATCGGATATTGCTGAATCAGACTTTTAATAGATGGTTATAGTTCAGTTAGTGATTGGAGTCGCATGAATGTATTTTCGTTATATTTTTTTCATAGGAAGGAGGAAGAGAGAAGTGAAGCATCTCCAAGAAGAAGAAAAAAGAAAAAAAAAAAAGAAGTTATGATCTGAAGAAGGAGAGGCTCAGGAGTTTGCAGTGTGATCGAATACCTGTACTGAGGAAGGAAATCCTCACAGGAAAGCGCCTGACTAAATCTGAATTGTAATCTTTGTAGTTTTTGATGACTTAATGAAGTTGCGTTTCATATAATTGCTCAACGCAAACATGCGAATGATCTATATTATAGAGTACTTGTTTTGTACTATCTGAGAAAGAAGGTAGTGAATCAGATTTTTTTTGTGTATATTTATTCACTCTGTGCGAGAACATACCAAGGCCAAGTTTATTTTCTGTGTGATTTTGATTAAAGTCAGTAGATATGTGTTGATCGTGAGACCCCAACACATTTGGAAATCCTACTGTGTTGCTAATGAAGCAAGAGATGAATGATGGGAAGAAGAGGAAGGTTCAGTAAGGTCTATTATACAAGAGCACAAGCACAACTAGGTAACGTGGAGTCATCCTTTGCTCTATACGATTGGTACAAAGCTCAGGAGGACTCTAATCTAGAAACTAAAGAGGAGGAAGGAGGAATAGGTGTAGCAAAGGCAAGGCTAGTGGGTAGTATACTAAGAGCGTTATTCCTAACAGAAGCAACTATAGGAGTTAGAAGACGACTCTAGTTCGACCCACTTGCAGGGATGATCGGTCAAAGAACTAGGCGTACACCTCAGTCACAGCCAATGGCACAACCACCTCCAAATCCCAAGGTTAAAGTAGCCCATTTTAGAGGAGGCTCTAAAGAAGATGTTGATTGTCACGTTGCTTAGCTCGAGATAAAGTGGATAGCCAATGGATATCGAGCTATATATGGTGATGACATCAAACTCCATCAATTTGCCACTACGTTGGAAGGAAGAGCAATGAGCTAGTTTAGTCAATATGGTATTGCTCATTTAGCTACATATGATGCATTAAAAATAGCATTTTTAGAATGATTCAGGAAAGAAAAAACTCCCTCTAATGTGTTGAGGAAGTTGAGAGCAATTAGACAAAAGACCATGTTCGTAGAAGACTATGCTCAGAAATTTAGAACCTTAATGGAAAGATTACAAGGTAACAAGAGACTTGCCAACGAGATGTTGGTGGGTTACGTTCTAAAAGGATTAAGGAGTAGCATCAGACATGCAGTTGCAAGTGTGGATATTGCTAATGGTTTTGATGTATTACTGTTAGTAGCTCCAAGAGTAGAAAGAAGATTTGGAAGAAAAAAAAAGAGACATAGTGATTCAAGTTTAGAGGATGAATCGGATTCAAAATGGAATCAGAGAAAGGGACAACTGATTTTGATTCAAATATTCAAGATGAAGAAGTGGTGGTGAGAAAGCACCACAAACATAAGGGTAAACAAAGTAAAGAGGAAGCCTTGATTAATAAGTTAAAGAAACATGGATATTCTATAATAGCTCCAAAAGAGAAAAGATTTTGTGACATTTGTGATAAATATGGACACACAACAAATCAGTGTTGGTATAACCCGTAGCATAGAGGGAAAAGTTCAAGGCAAGACAATAGAAATAATAATGAGGTGGTTCAATTAGGCTATTCCAATTCAGGCACGAGGTAATTTTCAGAGGTAGTAGCAAGGACAAACACCATGGCTTAGGTTACAAGAAGTGAAAGTGCAGGTTGACACCTTTTAGTAGTTGTTCAGTCTTTCGGCCATAACTCGAGCTAGAAAGCTCTGATTGATGTGTTTTAAAGTTGTATGTGTAGGTAAGATAAAGAACTATAATTTCACAGAAGGGCAAAGAACCTGATTTGGAGTTCTAAACTGCTAAAAGTTCGAAAAACACAGACTAATGTAGAAGATAATTCTACAATCACTTGGACAATAGGTCAGTGTTTGGGCTGTAATTTGAGTTTTACAAGTTCGACTTAGACGATTCAACTTGTCGTGCATAGTTTGGAAAGATAATTACAACTTTGTAGAGGAACTCGCATCCAAATTGTGATGGAGAGTGTTAATCTCCAGAAGAACAAGCTATCATTGATGTTAGAACACTTCTAATATTATCAAGAATAACTCAAAATCTTGATCAATTTTGGAAGACCAATGTCAAACTATCAAACTTTGCACTAACTATGAAGAGAGTCACTACTCAGAAAAGTCTGTTGCACATAACTCACTAGTTCACTGATCAAACATGTAAAGTTTTTTATAAAGCTTTGCATAAGGTGTCACCTAAAGATTCTGCACCTTCTCCAAGTTAAATCATCTCAAAAGATTAAGTAGATCTTGAGAAATGATCCAAAAAATTCACCTATGTCTAAAACTATACTTTTCTAAAGTCGACTTTGACACCTGTAACTTTTAATGCATAGTTCTCTCAAATTACAACCTGTTCATTCAAATGCTTTTAGCCATAGGTAGCTTACCTTCCAACTTAAAGAATGAGTGCTTGCTTGCTCAAAACTTTACACTATGGAAGGAGAACTGAACAAAACATTAGCATCAAATTTGCACCTATTACAAACTTCACTTCTTCACATTTTCACATGTAAATGTTCCTACTTTTAATTCTCTCAGCCTGATCATAATTAGGATCTGAAAACTTGTACAGAGGTGTCACTCTAGCACAATGGCAAGTACCAACGTGAGGAGATCCACCTCATAATTGTCAATCTGTGGAGACATGAGGACTAGTATGAAGACTATGAGCAACTGATGGCACACATGCATGAGTGAGAAGCACACTAGCATGCACACACATACACACACACGTGCACACAAGGCAAGAACAAAGAGAGGAACAAAGGAGTAACTTCCATTACAGAAGAGTTCTCATACAAAGCTGAAATCTACAACAAGCTAACCCCAAAAATGAGCTCTCTAGCTCTTTTTATAGTTTTTGACTAGCTTTGGTCCTGTCCAGACTTAGTGTCCGGCCTAGTTAAAAATTAAGTTCTAAGGCTATTTTGGAGGCTCAAACGAGCTCTGAAAATTATGAAAATTGGTACATAAATACTACTAATACTCCTCAAGCTGGAGGACTCCTCGGCTTGCACAAAATGGAGTAGGAATAATAAAAAATGGTATTTACAAAGGTGTGAAGTGACTAAGATCACTATTTCGAAAATATTTCTTCATGAAAAATTATAGGGCCTATTTTCCGGATCTGCATTGACTACTTTGCCTACTTAGTCCTTCTCTTTGCTCTGACTCTTTTCATTGGCTTCCTTGTCTTATCAGTCCTTGGGTGCCCTGGCTGCTACCAACACCCCCCCTCTCTCGCGTCTATCATCCCTGACAGACCCTTGCTGCTGGGAGTGTTGGATGTAATATTCCACAACATGAGTGGCAAGCTGATGTTCCTAAATGTGTAGTCCTCTCGTGAATTTTTTCATCATGCAATCCCAAGCAATTAGACCTGGGATGTCCAAATGTGGCAGACGTAACTGATCTACATGGATGGCTTGTTCTACTGCAAATAGATGTAGGAAATGTGTTCGTCTAGGAATGAAAATCTTCGAATGATATTCCCAGAACCTTGTAGAAAACTTTTCTTCAAAGGTTTGCTTAAAGCACGCAGGTAAATACTTTATTCACGCATGCTAGGTAAAGATTATGTTTACCGAGGGGGTCTGGCTCATGTCGTAGACTAAATCCTTCTTACCTTGGGAAAATCCCGAGGCGGAAATGTATGGAGCCTGGACCTTTCGAAAGGTTTTGAAGAAAATTGTCATGAGCTCAAATATTTTCATACACATCTTTGCTGTTATGTGGGGCATATTCTTTAAGCGTGTAGACTAGTGTTGAATGGTGGATGTGTACCTAAGTCACGAGGTCTCAGGGACTTGTGCCAAAGAGACTAAATCTCATTTGCCACACAAGTATGTATAGTGGTGGATTGACACACGCTTAATTATCAATCCGAAGAACCTCATGAACCAAGTGTATGAGGACGTCTGCACACCTGATGGAAAGTGAAGTGGTTCAACTAAAATGCAAGAGAAAAGACTAAACTACCTCTCCAACTCACTTAATCTTTGAAAGTGTCTCCCGCAATACCACTTACAGCAGTAAATACAAATTCAAATGTTTCTCCTATCTCTTAATTCTTAATATGGCCAATAGCGAGTTCATTTCAAAGCTCTCGATGAGACGCATCTTTTATTTGTATTTTCACTCGAATCTTCCAACCACTCTTCAAGTTATGGCCAAAACAGTGACTCATGGGAAAACCTTCACTCACTTCACAACTCGTACTTGCTCACACACACACTACATTAGTTCAAAAGTGATGGGGAGGGGTAGAGAACAGTCCTACACACATTCCAAGCTTCACACACACACAAAAGATCATAGAGAAGATGAAAATCTGCAGGAAAGAAGCAAATTCGAAATTTTTAGCTCTCCTTCTTCACAATGGCAAAAAGTCTTTACAAAGAGTCACAAAGTGACTTATATACATGTGCCCTAAAAATGGTCCTTTCACGCAAGTGACCGGCACTTTATTGGCTAATCTCTAATTTCCTACTATTTTACAAGAAATATGTTACAAAGAGTTGGGTTTATGCATCTAGAGGACTCCTCTAGTGCATTTACATAGCTTTGAGAAAATTTTCTAGGATTTTGAAGAAGACAAATATGCCCATTAATTTGAAAATTTTCGGGATCCTCTTTTATGTCTCTTTTCTCTGCAACACTCTCCCCCTCTTTGTCTTTGTCGTCCCTTGACAGGCTTTGCTTCTCGTTTGCGACTTGTCTATGGCTCCTGTATACACGCACTCAGTGGTCAAAGAAGCAATAAGGATTGTAAGGCAATTTGTTACTATATCTGAAGTTGATCCTTTGCTTCTTGAAGCCCCTTGGTATTCCTTAAATCACAAATCTGGGTTGCTATCTTAAGTCGGGCTGTCACGCATGCCATCAGTGGCTAAGAATGTGATGTTCTTAGTCACTCTCTTCAACTTCTCAACCTCTCCCCTTTCTAAATTTTGTTCTTCTGATTTGTCTTTGTCTTCGCACATCTGACTCTATTGTACTGCTTGGAGCATGTTTACTTTCTTCCACTGCACACCTTACTTTGTTTCACGTACTCATCCTCCTTCACACAACAAGCTAATATTCCTTGATCTTTATGCTTGCTCCTTATCTTGAGTGTTTATTATTGGGTGGTTAGGCCCGTATGTCAATACTAGGACTAATGTTGCCCACTGCAGTACAACTTCCAAATTAAACAAGTAAGCATCAGGAAGGTCATCTGATACTCCTTGTGGGGCCTCTCCAGATGTGAGCCTAGAGAGATGGTCTACTCTCAAATGAGTCTTTCCTTTCCTCACTACAACCTCAAAGTCATATTCCATAAGTAAGAGAAACCATCTTACTAATCTACCTGTATTGCATGGCTTGTTTGCGAAGTACAACAATGCTTGATGATCAGTAAAAAAATTTAAACTTACTTGCAAGCAAATAGTGTCTAAATTTTTTAACCGCATATACCATGCCTAATCCTTCTCTCTCAGTAGTGGTATAATTTCGTTCAGCTGCATTCAACTATCTACTAGCATAGGCAACTGGAAGATCCATATTACCTTCGCCCGTAGGTTGTGCAAGTACACATCCAATAGCATAATTGGATGCATCCACATGGACATGGAATGGCTTGTTCCAATCTAGTGTAGTCAAGATTGGTGTTGAACATAATCGCCATTTAAGCTCATTAAAAGATTTCTCACATTCATCAGTCCACTCAAAATTGGTCAAAAGTCCATACAGAGGCTTTGCAATGATGGCATACATGTGTATGAATCGATGATAATAGCCAAAATGCCCCATGAAAGCTTGTACTTCCATGACAGTCTTGGGCTTACGTAGCTCTGCAATAGCTCCAGCTTTTTCCTCATCCGTAGATATGCCGCTCTTTGACACTATGTCCTAGAATCTTACCTTGCCTGACCATGAAAACACATTTTTCTGGGTTCAAGCAGACTTGATATTCTCTACATTTGTCAAAGATAACTCTCAACTCCGGGATATGTGTTTCCTTACATTGGAATGAGCACAAAGATCATCAACATAGACTTCCAAATTTTTCCTCAAGAACTCTTTAAACACATGGCACATCAATCTCTGGAAGGTAGCGGGCGCATTGGTTAGACCAAATGGCATTACCCGAAAGGCAAATATGCCCCACTCTGTGGAAAAATCCATCTTACGCTGATCTTCTGGAGCAAGGGCTACCTGATTGTAGCCAGAAAATCCATCAAGGAATTTGTACACTTCCTTTCGTGCTACTCTTTCTAGTAGATGCTCTGTAATAGTAAGTGGATAGTTATCTCGAATGGTGGCTGCATTACTTGCTTCAAATTAATGCATACACATAATTTTCCATTCTTCTTGGGCACCACTGCAATGGGGGATACCCACTCTGTCTGTTCAATTTCATAGATGAATCCAGCTTCAACCAAATGATCTATCTCTTCTTTGATCTTGGCAACATAGTTGTCATTATGTGTATGGCTTTTGCTTAGAGGGTTTGGCATTTGAGGTCATGGGGATTGTGTGTGAGCATATGTTAGGATCTACACCTTTCAAGTCCTTGTAGCTCCAAGCGAATACATCTCTGTATTCTCTTAGCAAAGCTATCAACTCTTGTTCTTCATCCTCAGTCAGGTCATGTCCTATGTACGTGCATCTTTCTTCTCCTCTTTCTAAGGCTACAACAAGTTTCTTGGTGGTTTCTTTGTTATCATAGGCCTCTCTTGATTGTGCCTCACATTTAGGCATTCTTACCATGACTTTCCTATCTTCTATTTCATATTTCTTGAAGTTTTCACGGACCTCAAACAAAGATTCTTCTTCCTCCGATGTGACTTCTCTCTTCTTCCTCTTCTTTCCTTCGTTCTTAGTGGTCACTTGTGTGGTTAATCTCACCCCATTCATAATTTCTTCGTGTCTCTGAGGATGAACTTCTACTTTGTAGAAATATTCTTCAACTAATGCAAAAGTTGGGTCCATGATAATTGACTCTAGGTTGGAGTCACTTGCATCCTCATGAAATGCATCAGTGCTAGGTTCACATTCTTCTATAACCGAATCACCCATGATTGGCTCTATTGTGAAGACAGAAATGCCATAGCCATCCTCGTCAGAGTGGAGTGTCCATTGTTCTTCATTGATGGCTACATCCATTGTTGCTAAAATTTATGTCCAACGTCCTAAGTGTCTCTCAATGTGACCATCGGCCATCTGCAATTTCATTCTCGTTGGCTTGAGTGTTGGCTTGCCCCAATGCTTCCATAGGGAAGTGGTAGCAATTGCAACGCCTGTGCTTGAGTCCAAAATTGCCTTGGTTGTGTATCCTTGATGGGTAATGGGAAGATAGGTGTATCCTTCTTCTCCTTCACTCATGTCATGAGATCGTACCTAGGAACGAGGTCTTGTTACTTCTGGCATTTGATTGGCTACATGTTTCCACAGTTCTGGCTTAACCTTGAGTAGCTCTTCTAAAGTGAGATTGCATTGCACTTTAGTGTTCTTTAGGACCTTTGTGTTCCTAGGTATGATTGAGTCTTCGTTTCTTACCATGACCGTGAGTGTTCTCATACAAGTAGACTAATTTGCCGTGGGCCTGTGAAATGGGGTAGTTCCTGTAAGGAATTAGACTCGAAGTCTAATCTCTCATGGGATTGGGCACTCTCCTTCTCCTCATAAATGGAAGGAATGTCTTGTGGGAATTGATCATGTGTGTCATCCACAAGTTCAATGGGAGTAGGAACTTCACTTTCTTTAGCCCATTTCTCTTCCTGAATCTCTCGCAGGAATTGAGGTGAGTACCGATTCATAGAATAATATGTGTCTGGTTATGTGGAGTTAGGCACATAAGCTTCCTGGGCAGGAAGGCTTATCCTTTCACTTGCCTTGTCCTTACTTTGAGAGGTAGGGTCCTTTTTTGATTGTGCAATTAGCCTCTCCAATCTTTCTAGCAGTCCATCAAAGTGCAACTGCGTCTTAGCTGAACTAGAGAAGTTAAAGAGGGGACTGGCTTCAAACATGGTTTGAGCATTTTCCACCATCTTAGCACAAATTTTAGTTCGTTCCAGCTCTAGTTCAGCTCTAGGGTAACACTTTTCATGATTCCGTTACATTTGGCCCTTCTTGGATTCTAGCCTGATATGCATTAAGCATCATGTTTAGGCCCTTGGGAGTGGGATCTGCGAAGATTGATCCTACTCTAGGGGGTGGTGGAATTGTGTGAGGTGGATTGGAAGGTGGTGGATTGGAGGAAGATGGGAATGGTGGCGGTGGAGTAGTGTGAGAGTGAGTTTGAGATGTGAGTTCAATTATCTTGGCGTTCGTTTCTCTTAGACTTTCCTCGAGTTCACTCATCTTATATTCCCATTGCCTTTTCATTCTCTCGCAACTATCCTTCCAAGCTCTAGTCCTCTTCTTGGTTATGCTCTCAGTTTCACTAACCTTAGAACTCTTTTCCTGGCTTGAACCTTGGTTTTGCTACAAAGCTTGGGCTCTTATGACGACTTGTACTGGTGCAGTGGAAGTTACACTTCCTGTAGATTCTACTACTAACCCAATAATCTTGATAGGAGTGATTTTCGTTGTATTGTTAGGGTTCTTAGGACAATCTTGCAAGAGATTCTCTTTCCCACAATCGGGACAAAAACCCTGAATTGTCACAGATTGGGTTTGTGTAGGTGTAGACATAGGACAATCACGAATGAAGTGATCTCCTTGACATCGGTAGCACACTCCTCTAGGAAATGGGGGTCTTACCTGCTATTAAATGCTTCGTTCTAATTATCAGAAGGGCGTTTAACCGACTCTTGGGGGTTCTTGGGAGTGGAAGGGGTCTGTTAAACAGAGGCCCTTATGCTTGATTTTCCCAGACTAACCATTTTACACATATCCATGTCTTGATCGAAACTTTACTATACTCACACACTTACCGAATACATTAAAAGGTTGCTGCTCCGCACCTACCTTACTACACTACGAGAGACCAGAATAGCACTTCAATCGTACCGGGTAGGTACCTCTAACCAGCAACACCGAGGATTACGACCTTCAGTTCAGGATTCTCAGAACAATATCGTAATTACACAAACTCTACTCAACAGATTTCTGCATAATACGAGCATAACGTCTTCACTGCACATTTAGTTAGTAGATCAAACCCTAACGATTCCGCAAGATCAGTGGCTCAGACCTGCAATCCGGGTGACCTTTCTTAACATATATGAATTGACAACTGCGTCAATAATGATAACAATCGACAAAATGCGTCAGAGATTTCAATTTATCCTAACCAGATACCTAACAATGTCTTAGTTCAGTCGTCAGACAAGTCGTCACGCTAAATCAAGATCCGCACAGACAGACAAAACACAAATGCATACAGTATACTCAGGGAACGCAAGAACTTAGACAAACAACACCATAGAAGTAACGTTCCGACAATCACCGAGACAAACAGTCTGGTGATTTCACTACTCGTCACGGTAAGCCACAGTATGAACAAACAACAAGACACGTAATGTACATACTGCTTCAAAGTACTCAGAAATTACACCAATAGTGCTACAGTAACGTTCTGACAATCACCCAGATGAATAGTCTGGTGATTTCACGAATCGTCGAGCATCTCTTTTCATTGCTTTATATAAGAAATTACAATTATCGCATAACCACATTTTGCGCGTGCGAATACAAGATTCTGTTTTACATCTGCCAATCCGGCGGCGGACTAACACCTGGCACGCACGGTGGACTTCGAACCCGCAAGTTATATAAAGTTACGGTTCGTCTACTATTCCTTCTAAGTACATATTCCGGGTTAGTCTAAAAGTTTGGGCGATCTTTTTCTTGAGAGTTTCTACCATTTGCTTAAGGGTTTCTGGTTCTACTAATTGCGCGTCTACTCTAACAGAACTTAAAGCTATGGCTTGGGTGCGCAAAATTTCGTCCTGTGTTTGCAAAAAGGCCTCCTGTAGGTAGAACTCTTTGGACAGGGCTGCATCTCTTGAGATCTTCATTTCTTCCAGTTGCTTCTGCATATTGATTACTCTTTCCTTTTGATTTTCAAGTTGATTTTCTTTTTGTTCAATCTCCTGGTTTTGGTACTGTATTGTTCTAGAGTATGTGTCGCGTTCTCTTTTAGATCTGTTATCAACTTCTGTGTCTGAGCTTCTTGTGCTAGCTTTCGCCGTAAAATGTTGTTTACCTGATCGAAATCTAACTTAAATCTTTGTAGTTCTTCAGTGGTTCTCATCGCCAGCTCGTGCTGCTCTTGTCCTTTTTGTACCACTTCGTCTAGTGTTTGTCTTGTTTCTTCCAGCAAATTTCCTAATGCAATTCTGGCATCCTCCTTATCCTGCAGGTCTAGCTTTAATCGACTGACTTCTGCCTGTGTTTCGGTTGATAACTTATCCTTTTCGGTGAGCTCTGCCAGTGCTGTATCTCTCTGATTGATTAGCATTTCCTGTTCGGTGAGTCTTGCCTATAGCTCCTTTAACTGTTCTTGTAGGGATTGGTTTTCAGCTTTGGCAATTAGTAATTCTTCTTGTAGGGGGCTGATGTCAGCTTCTAGCATGTCAACTTTATGTTGTAGCTCGTTGCGGATACTATCTGTGGCAGCTTTCATGTGGATGGGCAGTTGCTGAGATAAATTGATAAGAACATGGCCCATATTGGCCAGTTCGTACAATATTGGAATGGAAGGAAGGGGTAGCTGGGGTTGTGGTTGGGAAGTGGATGCATTGAGGAGCTGTTGCGAGTTTGGTGGAGAGTAGTTGAGGGAGGATGATGAGGATTCGGCGGTTTCGACAGGATGAATGGTCTAGATGGGGATGATGGGTGGTTCCGGTGGGGGAGTGGGAGTTACGGTTTGAGTTGTTACCTGATTTATGTTTTGTTGTTCCTGCTCCGCAAATGTGGATTCCACTACCTTAAGTAGTCTGTCCAATGCGTCTTTAGCAACTTGTTCTTCCTCTGTTTGTTGTTCTTTTTCAGACTACTGATTTGATGTTTCTGCGGGCGATGTTGTTTCAGCTTCAGTACGAGTTTCTTGTTGTTGCTCCTGGGAAGATTGTGCAGAGGATTCATTCTGGATGGAGGTTGTGGTGTCGTGGAATGTTTCTTCATCCTGTTTATCATCTTCTTTGTTGTCGTCCTTGTTTCCTTCAGCAGAGCCTTGTGCTTCACTCTCAGAAGAGCTGATTCTGATTCGTTTCCGGTGGAATAACTGGTTGAGTTCTTCTTCATCTTCTTCTTCATCGTCTTCTAGTAGCTGTATCGATTCCTTGTGTCGTAGAGCAGGACCTCTGGGTGGTGGTTGTGCTGCCAGTATTGCCGGAAAGAGGAAGGACATAATATGCGGCAATCTGGATCTTGGAGTGGCTCCCTTGTTCACCTGTTTGATTATGGCTATGCACTCTTTGTGGATACGTTGGAAGAAATATGTCGCAAAGTTCAGTGGTTCTCGGGAAGCTAAGTCTATTGCTGAGTAGAATGGACGGGATATGCCGTAAGTGCGTTTCTGCAGATTGAGTATGGCTACTAAGAATTGGAGGGCGGATCTTTCAGGTTCCGGTCGACATAAGATTGCGTACTCGTTGGATGAGTATCTAGGGAATAACTGGTTCATGGTGGCTAATGTCAAATTCGGGCCATTCTCTCGGCCTTGCGAAGGGAGTCGATACGACTCAGTGAAAGTTTGGAAGGTTATTACAGTTCGGGATGGAAGGGAGGTTATCGGCCATCTTTGATCGGTGGCAGAAGTGTTGGCGATGGCGGAGATGATTTGGGCGAAGAATGGGTGGGACTCCACTGAATGCCAAGGCAGTTCAGCGAAGTTTGCCAACCCACGCATGCGCAGGTACTCCCCTACATCAGCAGGGAGCCCGTCACTGAAAGCAGCATAATTAGCCAAGGCTTCCATGGCGCATACGAAGACACAGCACACAGGTACACAGAGCACAGGGTAAACACAGAGCACAATCACACAAACACAATAGCGTTTTTTCGGCGAACTGGGGAAGGTTAAGTAGATGCTTTGACGGGGAGAGCAATGAAGGATGACTAATCGTCGGGGGGTATTGAAATGATAATTATTTAACTTGGTGTGCATGCGTGAGTAGCTGGCAAGAGCAGGGTGGCTTCTGACATAATTAGGAATCAAGACGCAGATATTTACAGACATAAATTATTAAGCACGCAATAAAAGAAAGTAAAAGAAAAGGAAAGAAAAGCGAGCGCCAAACGACGCGGCCCACCGAAAAAATGTTTCAGTTCGGGTTGGATGCGTGTTGGTATGGCCTCAGCTTCGAGCCGTTGATGACCTTCGGAAGAGGGTTTCCGATCAACGTAGTCAATCGAAAAGTTGTTGGGCCCACTTGTTCTGAAATTCGATAAGGACCATACCATCGTAATTTGAATTTACAAGCAGACCGATTCGACTTTGCATTATAAAAAAGGACAAGTTGTCCCACCGTAAAAACTGGAGTTTTTAAGTGTCGATCATGCGTCCGAGCCTGTCTTAGTTGTACTTCTTGCATAGTTAAAAAATTGTGCCATCGTTGCTCGTCTAACTCTCTGAGTGTATCCAACCGAAATGACAGTGAGTCTTCCGGTAGCAGTTTCTGAGCGATTGCTACTCGTAAACTTGGTATAACTATCTCCATTGGTGCTATTGCTTCTAATCCATAAGCTAGTTTGAAAGGTGTTAATCCTGTTGTTAACTTGTATGTAGTCCAATATGCCCATAATACTGCAGGTAGTCCCATCTTTCCGGTGCTTCCATAATCAATTTCCGAAGCATATTCAACAAAGATTTGTTTGTACTTTCGGCCAAACCATTAGCACGAGGATAATAAGGGGAACTAAACTTATGCGTGACCTGGAACGACTGTGTAAGTGCCTTCATTAAATTGTTCACAAAATGAGTGCCTTGATCTGAAACAAGTTCTAGTGGTAAACCAAAACGAGGAAAGAGATCGGTTAACAGACACTTTGCTACCGCAACAGCTGTAGCAGACCGTAAAGCCCAGGCTTCTGCCCATCTGGTTGCATAGTCTATACAGGTCAGTATGTAACGGTTGTTACTGAAGACTGCTAGAGGTGTAATTGGACCGATAAAATCTAGACCCCACTTCTGGAAAGATTCCAATGGTAAGATGGGTTGCAGAGGGAAAAGATGACGTTGCAAGGCCTGTCCAGATCTTTGACAAGTATCACATTGTTTGACAAACTGTGATACATCTCTGTACATAGTTGGCCACCAGAGACCACTTTGCAGAATTTTCCGGTGTGTTAAGTCTGCAGCAAAATGGCCATCGGAAGGAATTGAGTGAGCCAAAGTAATAACTGAGTTAACTTCATGTGGTGGAATACATCGGAGTAAAATTCCGGTATGATCCACATAGTATAATTCTCCAGCAATTAACCAAAATTGGCGGCTAAAGGCTACAATTTTTTTGCGTACTGCCGTAGAAGTCTGAGATGGAAGGCAGCCATCAGTGAGAAAGGCCAGGATCTGATCATAATATGTAGATGGTATAGGTGGGTCTGTAATTTCATCATTGGTTGGTTTGGAGACATAAACCACCGGAGTTGTGTCATCTATGCCTACCAGAGCTTCACCGGAATCTAAGCGAGAAAGAAAATCTGCTAAGGCATGCAAATTGCCTTGCTGATGAATGACTTCGTAGTCAAATTCTTGTAACAGTAGAACCCATCGCACTAATCGACCACCTAGATGCTGCTGTCGAACTAGATAGACAAGTGCAGCATGATCTACATGAAAAGTAAATTTACGGCCCAACAAATAATGTCTAAATTTCTTGACAGAATATACTAGCCCTAGACATTCTCTTTCTATCACAAAGTAATTCTTTTTAGCAGGGGCTAATCTGTGACTTGTATAGTACACTGGCCTGAACCACTTATAAGTTTGTTGCATCAAAACGCTTCCTATTGCTATATCTGAAGCATCAACAAATACATGAAATGGGCGATCCCAGTCCGGAGGCTGTAAGATGGGAACTTGTGTTAATAAACTCTTTAAACGATCAAATGTTATCTGGCATTCCTGGGTCCACTCAAATTGTCGAGGAGTCTTGGTGATTAGCTTGTTTAGTGATATTGCCAAATGAGCAAGCCACCTTAAGTGTCGTCCATGCCATCTTACTTGGCCCATGAAGCGCATAACTTCCTTCGGTGTAGTGGGTGCTGGAGCTTCTAACACAGCTGAAATTTTATCTGGATCCACGTGTATGCCTTGTGCAGATACAATGTGACCAAGTAGTTTGCCACATGAAACTGCAAACACGGATTTGTTTGGGTTCAAACAGAGTCTGTATTCTCTGCATTTCTGAAAGCAGCACCGTAAATGGAATAGGTGTGCTATCATCTTACCGAAAATTGAAAAATCGTCGCGGTATACTTGCATTAACGAAGTAAGATAAGGAGAAAATATTTCCTGCATACACCTTTGGAATGTACTTGGGGCATTCCTTAATCCAAACCACATGACAGTACAAGCAAATACGCCCTAGTTGGTAATGAATGCAGTTTTCGGTATGTCCTGTTCAGCCATTCTAACTTGATTATATCCACTGTATCCGTCTAAGAATGAATACATTTCGTGGCCTGCTACTCTATCAAGCATTGCGTCTAGAAAAGGGATCGAAAAAGGATCAGGCACTGTGGTTGCGTTCAGTTTTCGGTAATCTACGCATATTCGTAATTGTTTATTCTTTTTCGGGACGATAACAATGGGTGAGATCCATTCAGCATGTTCTATTGGTACAATAAATCCGACTTTAAGTAGCCTATCAAGTTCTGCCTTTACCTGTGATGCATAGTTTGGATTCATCCGGTAGCTGGGTTGCTTGATCAGTCTTGCTTCTGGCTTTAGCACGACTTTATGCTGATAGATGCGGGGGTCCAATCCTTTCATATCCTTGTAATCCCATGCAAAAACATCGGAGAATTCTTGGAGTAGCTGGATTAAGCCTGCTTGAAATGTTTCCGGTAAGTTTTGCTTTATCTTGACAGGATGTGGATGATCTTCATCGCCTAAATTATAAGTGATCAACTGATCTTTTGGGACATAAAATTGTCGAGGCTTCTCTGTATCATCAGCTGGCTTAAAAAGTTGTTGCACTTGAGCATCATGTATAACCGCAGTATCTTCCTTTTTATCTTCTTCTGTTACAGTCATTATTGTACAAACTGCACGGTTCCAATTATCTACAACAGATTGCAGATCAACAGTTCCTAGGGAAATCAAGTCAATGTTATTTTTCAGAAACTCTTCTTCTTCATCATCTGACAAACCATCTAGCATATGGACTGGTTCCGCCAAATATGGTCTAGCATGCAACTCGCAAGGTTGTATAGCATCTAATTTTACAATGTATTTACGATTTTTATCTTTGAAAGTGAGCTCTTGTGCAGACCAATCCTGTATCACCTTAGCGTGCTTTAGCCAAGGTCGGCCAAAAAGGAGGTTGTAATCAAGAGTGGATTCCGGTAAATCTAGTATGACAAAGGTCATTTTAAATGTTGTACCTTGTAAAGTGATTGGTACATTTCGTACAAGTCCTATGGGATGGACTCTTGATTGGTCGGCCATTCTGACAAAAAACTGAACTGGTTCGCTTTCGGTCCACCCTAACCTTTTACATAGTGCAGCAGTAGCAATGTTGACTCCAGATCCTCCATCAATTAGTACCTGTGTAATTTTATGATTCTTATACCATACCGTTATCAAAGGATTTGAATGATCGATCGTAGAATTAGGTTCCGGTTGCACGGTTGCTGTCGCCGGAATGTAGGAAGGCACAGGACTGAACTGTTGTTGAAATTGCTGTCGAACTCCCGGTACTAGTGCAAGTAATTGGCCCAAAGGAAGAGTGATGGATGGTTTAGATAAAATCTCCCAAGCCTTTTGTGATTGGTTTGTTTCCACAAATTCTGAAGATGATGCGCCTGCTGAAGATGATGTGTCTGCCGCTGAGGAGATGCCTGCTGTTGCTGATGTACCTGCTACTGATGATGTGCCTGCTGCTGAATTGGAATCCTGTTGTTGAATTCTTTCTTGGGTTAACAAAGTCTGGGTTACCGAAATAGGATCTGGGAAGACTGGAGGTTCTACGGTGGTCCATCGACTAGCCTTGTTGTACATTCTTTGTTGTTCGCGTATACCTGGTTCAAATAATTCTACTGCAGGCTGTAGTTGTTTACCGGAGCGGGTCTGAATTACTGCAGCTTGCGTTTCTACTGGTGTGATTTGTACCATATTAGCCATTGGATTTTGTTGTTCCTTCTTCCTCTGATCATATTCAGCTGCATCCTTACAGAATCTTCTAATATGACCAAATTCACCACAGAAATGACAACGCGGTGGTGGCAGATTGGGATTTTCCGGTGGTGGTCCGGTCTGCCAGCGGTTTGCATTATAGTTGTTATTTCTCAGTCCTCTGTAATTTCGATATCCTTGTTGCTGGTTGTTTCTCATTTGCGGAGGCACATAGTGATGGGCTGGCTACCCTGGTTCCTATATAATTATATTGACAGTCACTGTTCCTTGCACTTTGGCGTTGTATGCGCAGTTTTTGGTGGTGTGTCCGGCAGTGTTGCAGATAACATAGAATAACTAATTAAGTGCACAAGTGGCACTAGTATGGCCTGAATTCTTGCATGTGATGCAGTATACTTGTCTGGTCATATCTTCGGTGACATTTCTATTTGTTTTTAACCATTCTAGATCCTCTGTATATCCTCCAACCTTGTTTTCCAGCTGTAGAGCCATTGCGATTACTGCATCTAACGTCATAGCTCCTACACAGCGTATGATCATAATCTGTTTAAGTTGTGGAGTCAAGCCATTGATAAACCACTGAGTAATAACGTCGTCCGGTAGGTTGGCGTGTGTTGGTGGTAACTGCCTTAGATGCGTCCTGAATAGAGTAGCGTACTCCTGTACAGTTTGATTTATCTTCTATCTATTGTTTTGTAGGTAATCAAAAATTTTGACTGGATTCTTCTTTAGTCTGAATCTTTGCAAAAAGGCATCCCATACTGCTTCATAGGTGCCAAAGTGATTAATATCATATTCTGTAAGCCATCTAGCTGCTTCATTGACCAATGTCGATTGAAAAACAATAGCCTTATACGCCGGATCCGGTGGATGGTTGAGAACTACGTAGCTTATCTCGAATGTGCGTACGTGAGCATCCGGATCATCTCCTGGGAATCCACCAAATTTAGTGTACGTCACTCCTGTTGGAGTCGGCCTTGGTGGGCATACTTGTGTTGCTGCTGTTGTTGTTGTTGTTGCCCGTTCATGGTGAGTGTATTGTGAATATCTTCTGGATTTTGGGGCTGAATATCTGAACTATAGGAATCTGTATCGTCGGACTGTGCACTTTCCGGTTCAATGATTTTACTCAGTATACTTCGAATCTCGGTTTCGAACAAAGTTCCTTCCTTCTTGATGTCGAGTGTAGGGGAACTTACTCCAAAAAGCGGTGGCTGGGCTGAAAATTCGCCAAAAAATGGTAAACCGTCGTCGAAAAGTTGTGATCCTGTTACCGAAATATCACCGGAATGTGCCGAATTTGTGCCAGAATAAGGTGTTTTTTCGCCTTCGCCAATTTCTTTGGCTAACGTGTTTCTAGTCGTAAACAAAGTTGAATCTTTATCCAAGATTGTTAAACTAACTTCAGATTGCGTCTTGGTAGATTCTGGAGTTACTATATCTTTGACAAACTGTGCCGAAATAGTACCGGAATTTACCAGAGGTGCAACACGCTCCACCGGAATATGACCGGAATCAGTTCTAACGCTCTTAACTTTCTTGATAATTGGGTCAGACCTAGTTGTACTTCTACCTCCCGGAGTTGTCTTTAGTAAATTAAGTACTCCAGACTGACGATTCTTGGGATACGTTTCACCGGCTCGAGTAACTGGCATGTATCATCTTTTTACTAATCGTGTAGTATCACTATCGATTAAAATTTTATAATCACGTTTCCACAGCAAGTTTGCAACAATCTGGTTCTGTTGCTACTTTCGACAAATGAACGGTAATCTTGATGTTTGATTCTGACAGACAAATGACGATCTTGATGCCACTTTCCCACAGATAACACTTTTTGTTAGGTAAATGGCAATCTTGATGCCACCATCCCATCGTGGTCGCTAGTGTTAAATGTTAGAATGTTAAACGCTTCGTTCTAATTATCAGAAGGGCATTTAACCGACTCTTGGGGGTTCTTGGGAGTGGAAGGGGTCTGTTAAACAGAGGCCCTTATGCTTGATTTTCCCAGACTAACCATTTTACACATATCCATGTCTTGATCGAAACTTTGCTATACTCACACACTTACCGAATACATTAAAAGGTTGCTGCTCCGCACCTACCTTACTATACTACGAGACACCGGAATAGCACTTCAATCATACCGGGTAGGTACCTCTAACCAGCAACACCGAGGATTACGACCTTCAGTTCAGGATTCTCAGAACAATATCGTAATTACACAAACTCTACTCAATAGATTTCTGCATAATACGAGCATAACATCTTCACTGCACATTTAGTTAGTAGATCAAACCCTAACGATTCCGCAAGATCACTGGCTCATACCTGCAATCCGGGTGACCTTTCTTAACATATATGAATTGACAACTGCATCAATAATGACAAAAATCAACAGAATGCGTCAGAGATTTCAATTTATCCTAACCAGATACCTAACAATGTCTTAGTTCAGTCGTCAGACGAGTCGTCACGCTAAATCAAGATCCGCACACACAGACAAAACACAAATGCATACAGTATACTCAGGGAACGCAAGAACTTAGACAAACAACACCACATAAGTAACGTTCCAACAATCACCCAGACGAACAATCTGGTGATTTCACTACTCATCACGGTAATCCACAGTATGAACAAACAACAAGACACGTAATGTACATACTGCTTCAAAGTACTCGGAAATTACACCAATAGTGCTACAGTAACATTCCGACAATCACCCAGACGAACAGTTTGGTGATTTCACGAATTGTCGAGCATCTCTTTTCATTGCTTTATATAAGAAATTACAATTGTCGCGTAACCACTTTTCGCGCGTGCGAATACAAGATTCTGTTTTACATCTTCCAATCCGGCGGCCGACTAACACCTGCCTAGGTTGAGGCCTAGAGTTGGGATTTGCATACATGACATTTGCGTATTTTGGCTCCCAACTAGGTTCACTTGGATCTTCATAGTAATATGACTCATTATGCTCAGGTGACTACATGTAGTAAGCCTGTGGGCTATCAATATGAGTGGAGTCAAAACTATGATCACCAGGGTCACTTTTTGAAAGAAATGGTGTTATTGGCACTATGGCTCTATTCAGATTCTCCTCTGAAGTTGCATATTTCACCGGAATCACATTGGCTGGAGTTGGAGGTTGTTGACCTAACACAGGTTGAGGTCTTTGTTGGGTCTCGTAAGGTTGCTGATAGGGTTGTTGTGGCCTGCCATATTGCTGTGATGGGTATTAGTTCTGGTACCTTCCTTGTTGAGGCTATGGCTGTGGATATGTTTGCCTCACTACTTGCTTATTGTATGGGCAATCTTGCATGGTGTGATTAGTGTATCTCTGTCTGTTGATGAGTTTTGTATTCAAATAATGCTTCACTTGAGACTAAGTTTAGGTCATATTTAGTCTTTCTAACTCCTTACTAGGAATGCATTTCTTTGAGTCAAAAGAGTGAATTTACCAAGTAACACTAGGAACTTGATGCTTGACTTAGTCAATCTATCCTTTGTTAAAAGGTTTAGTTCAAAGTCAAAGTCTTACTCTTTCAAAAATTCATAAAAAAATTTTGAATCATCAACACTTTAGCTTGAAGTGTTTCAAGAAGATCTTGGAAGTTAGCTTACTTCATATCATTTGTTTCCTTGATCTTGAAACTATCTTGAAGTATCTTGAGATACTAATTTCATCCTTCTTGAATAAAAATCCTTCTTTGAAGTCTTAATTCCCTTGAGGATTAAACCTAACTTCAAGATCCAAACTAGGACTAAGAGATAATTATCATCCCACGGTCCAATGTCCCATACCATCTTTCCTACATCAATCTGAGTATAAAATCTGGTGTCCCATACCACCCTATTTTATATTCACATTAATGTGTGGGTGATATATCCTAAAGTCTAAACATATCTTGATAGAGTACCTTTTTAGTTCAACTCTTTTAAAAGAATTTGAAGTTTTAGGCATTATCTCTAACTTGATATTCTAGGTTTTAATTCCTTCACATGATCATATCACGATCTTATGCTTTCCTTGAGGAATTTAAAAACCTTTTGATGGAATATCCATCCTTCTTTGCTAGGGTTTTCAAATGAAAACCAACTATCATTCCAAGTTCTTGAATTTATCAAATTCAAGTCTAATTGTTTATACTTGACCAATTTGTAGCGACAAGAGCTTTTTACTTCTTGTCTTTAGATTCCTTTCTTAATACAACTTTAAATAGCTATCCTGGCCAGGACTTTATAGGAATCTCTCTACTACATAAGTCTAAGCATCCGCTCATGCTGCTAGATTTCACCTTTAGGAAATACCTTTAAGGATAGATAAACTTTACATTTTACCTTCCATAGACTTAATTACCGTTGACACCATTGGGGACTACATACTTGGAATATCTACTATGTTCAAACTTGGAACAACTTACTTTTTAGATTGCCATACTTGGGTAAATTTCACAGTAGTTCCAACCGCAATTCTTGGACAACCATGGCCAAGATTAATCAAGTCTTGTTGTTCATGTGATAAAATAAAGACTTAGTCTTTATCATTAAGATCTCTTGAGCTTTTCTAAGCTTTTTGGCTCACCTGTAGGATTTTTAGAGATCTTTCCCTTACTCAAGTCCAAGAATATACTAATGCCTTTCAGATTCTAAACCTAATAATCTTTGATACACTTCCAAGTGATATCAACCATTTGGACTTTAAGTACCACTTTTGGTGGTTTGGTACTGCTGGGGAACTACTTACTAACTAGCAAATTTCCTTCTCACTACTTGGGAGAACATTATTTTTCAATGATTAGAGATCCATTGTAGGCCATCACATGTGTGCATCCAATCATCCATGCACAAACAATCTATCTTCTAACTTACAAAAAGTTATAAATATACATGTGCACAGGCTTGAGTGCATCCTATTCCTTTTGCAAGCAAGAAGAAAATATTGATACACTTCCAAGTGATATCAACCATTTATTTAAGCACTTCTGGTGTTTTGGGACTGCTAGGGAACTACTTACTAACTAAAGAATTTCCTTCTCACTACTTGGGAGAACATTATTTTTCAACGAGTAGAGATCCATTCTAGGCCATGACATGTGTGCATCCAATAATCCATGTCCAATCATCCATGCACAAACAATCTATCTTCTACCTTACAAAAAGTTATAAATATACATGTGCACAGGCTTGAGTGCATCCTATTCCTTTTGCAAGCAAGAAGAAAATATAAATTGTGCATGAAAAAATTCTTTCGTATACACATGCTTGTGCTTTAATGAGTGTTTCAATATGTTTATGCTCTTTCATGTAGGTTTCCAAAATTTGCATCCAAATTATCAAGAATGAAGTTTACTACCATACTTCAATGATTAAAATGCATCCTACATGAAACTAGAGAGCAAAAACAAATATTGAAGCCAATCATTAACGTGGAAAATACTTATCTCCCAATTAAGCTACGTCCTTCCCTTGATCTTCAAGAAGAGCCAATTTTCATCCTTTGGTCATTGTCCAAGCATCTTTCAATGCTTTGTAGCTACCTTAGGATCTCTTTTGTAGATCGTTGCTTCATCATGTTCTTTTCTTTGAAGAAATGAAGCCTTCCTTGGACTAGCTTGTCTTAGAGATCTTCAATGGTTTGCAATAGACTCCTCTGATTGTGTTGAGTCAGCTAATGCGACTGTCTTCACACACACGAGTTCAGGTTTAAACCCCATTTTCATCGAAGATTACGTATGCTTTTATATTGCGCTATACTAAAATATCGCATATAAAGATAATGAGCATAGATAAAGCTACATCAAGTTGTAGCTTGATGGTGTGGTATAGTTGGACTTTTAGCCTGCAGAAGGTCATGTCATCGAATCCTATACATAACCATCTAAAGAAGTTCTTCATTTCGGTTGCATCACATGTTCTGCAAATTCTTTATATAAAAATTTTGCTCGAGCAAGCTCATCACCACCGCACTTGGTGTTGTGGTTAGAGTAGTTGTTCTGGTTGTGAGCGACATGCGATGGATCCGGCCTTGTAGCCTGTTGTCTCCATGCCAATACCGATCACCATAACATGAAAACTCCTTTTGATTTGAAAGCTCTTGCAGTATTGCGTACGGAGTTATATTCCGCTTTCGACAACGGCATCGCACAAAATCAGGTTCCTCTTATGGATATAAAGAAGAGCACTTCATTGAAAGGTCACGTGTTTGATCCTCCTGGGCGATCATCAAAAGGAGTAACATCCTTTTAGGAATATCTTCCATTGAACCTTCCTATTGCACTGCCAATAGGGATTCGAGAAAAATCTGCACATCCGTGAGCAAGATACACCAATGCCAATCAAGAGATGAGGAAGATGATAGATACAATCACCTTGCTCTGATACCAATGCAACAACCTAAAGATTATGACCACCACATGCTAGAGAGATGAATCTCCTCCCAACCAAGTGCCTCTTTATATAGCTCTCTCCAGGGGACTACCTTCTTGGGCAGGTGGATACTATCCAGCCATGTGTCAGCTATGTAACTACATGTGCACCAAGTGTCCTAGTTAACTCGAGTTAACTCAAGTTAACTCAAGTGGATGCTTCTAGAAGGCTCTAGATCTCTTTGGGCAAAATACTCTCCCCATGTACCCCATGGGGATTGAACCCAAGACCTCCTCCTTCACATTCTTGAGACTTAACCACTAAGCTAAGTGGATCACTTGTTCACAAGAGCACAAGACCTCCTAGTTAGTCTAAACTTGAAATATTTGGTCATACACACGAATGACCAAACGATGTCCGATTTTAGATCCGTCTGAACCAGCTGGACCCTTGGATCATAGACTTACTTCATTACAGAACCATTGTTAACCATATCCTTAATATCTCTTTCATTGAAATGTCCAAGTCTTTTATGCCAAAGATCTAACTCAGAAATCTTTTGTCCTCCATAAGTAAACAAGGCATGACCAACATTACCTTGAATCTTCCATGTGAAGAGTCTTCCTTCTTTCTTCCCTGAAACAATTTTTTTATACCCATTGCTAGGGTCTACCACAAAAACTCCATCATTAGTGAACCTTACTGTTGGAGAAACACTCACTAATTAGACATATATTTGAAGGTCAAATCTTAGAAAGAAAAACCCCATGCCTATGTGAAGGGACAAATTCACAAGTGTATCATACTTGTAAAGTTAGTTCACTTTAGTTCTAGAAGTTTTTTAAAAATCACGGGAATGAGAAAATCTATATAAGTTAGCTAGTATTAACTGACGCGATGAGAGAAGAAGAAGGAGGAAGACAATGAGAAAGTGAGAAGAACTCATTTTTGTATGACTGAGTATAGTCGGGCTTCTCTGAGTGAGAAAACACCTGTAAAACTTTTGAGTTTTTTATAGTTATGAGAAGAACTGAGTAAAGTTCTGTGTATAAGCCTCTCTCCATCATCTCCATGATTGCCTACTGTGTGATGAATTCAAAAGTTCAAGTCTTCTGAGCAATTCGATGCCTGGCATCGAATCTTGGCTGATAAGTCATTTTTTCATTCTCTGTGTGTTAACTATTGTTGAATCTTTTAAAAATATGAAGTTTGTGGAGCAACTCGATGCCTGGCATCGAGTTTGAGCATAAAGTCGATGCCTGGCATCGACTTCTAGCATACAAGTGGTCTTCTTCATGTGTGTGTAAAAGAGAGTATTTCTGGTGCAGAAAAAGGGCCTAAAAAAGCTCAAAGTCGATGCCCGGCATCGACTTGGACTGAAATTCGATGCCAGGCATCGAATTTTTTATTTTTGGACATCAGGAATACTAAAACAGGCAAAAATTTCCAGTTTTGGAAGGTCATACAGGGTCATCTTGTGAAGGCCATAACTTGAGTTCTAGAGCTCCGTTGGATGCATATGATAGCTTGTTGGAAAGCTCTACTCTTCTACTTTCAGCCTATAAAGTTTCATGAAGAAAGCATACTTGAGCTAGGAGAAAGTAGCAAAATACTGAAGGTATGTCATTTCAGTGACTAGGAATTTCTGTAGAAGCAAAGTTCTCACTTTAAGCTATCATTTCTCAAAGTTTGAAGTGGCAATGAATTAATGGTGACCATAGAGGTGTTCTAGTGTCACATTAATTCATTTCTTGTGGTGTTTCATACATCAACAAGTGGTATCAGAGCAGAAAGATTCTTGAGAGCAGAAGACGACAAAGGTACGAGAAGTTTTGTAAAGTTTTCCATTAAAGTTTGAGAGGTGAAGCATTTGAAGACACAAGGCATCAAAAGATTACTTTTGAAGTATCCTCATACACAAAGAACTTCAAAAGGTATTATCCTTTATCCTTTAAGCTCACAGGTTGCAGCAGAAGGAAAGAACTATGGCAGATCATATCTCCATTGACAAACTAGACAGAGATAATTACCCCGCATGGGTAATGAGAATGGAAGCCTTACTTATGAGTAAGGATCTCATGGTATATGTAACAGGTGAAGAAGAGAAGCCAGTATTTGAAGATGAAAGCCGACCAAAGAAAGAAGAACTTGATGCTTTAAAGCATTGGCAGAAGAAGGATGCAAGTGCAAAAGCTTACATTTACAATACAATCTCTGATCATTTGCTACCACACATCAGAGGATTGGAATCATCTGAAGATATATGGAATGCATTGGAGTATCATTTCCAAAGTACTACTAAAGCACGGAAAGCAAGTCTATGGTCAGAGTTTACAACATTCAAGAAGAAGCCAAGTCAAACCATTAGTGATTATGTCACTAAGATGAAGGATCTAGCAGATAGTCTTGGATCCATAGATGAAGATGTTGAAGATCACAGATTGATTGCTCAATTACTTGCAGGCTTGAGAGGGGATGAAAGGTGGAAACCTTTTGTCTTATCAACAGAACTTTCATTAAATCATTATGTTCCAGATTTGAACCAGTTGCTTGGTTTGATGCTCACATATGAGCAAGACTTGAAGGGAGATGGAGATAAAGGTCAAAGTTCTGCAATGTACATGAAGAATAAGAAGAAAGGAGATAAAGGTAAAGCAAAGGATGAAGACGAGTCTAATTCTCAAGCTTATTATGCAAGAGGTAAAGGCACTGGCAGAGGAAGAGCAAGAGGTTTTGGAAGAGGAAGAGGTAATCAAAATAACAATAAGAAGGCTTGCTGGATCTGTGGATTGAGTAATCATTTGGCTCATGACTGTTGGCACAATCAACAAGGATCAAATCAGAATCAAAACAACAATAGCAGAGGTCGAGGTGGAAGATATCAAAGTAATTTTCAAAGAGGTAGACAAAGTCAAAGAGGAGGCTATGGTAGAGGTGGAGGAAGAAGTTGGGGACAGAATCAATCCTACAACACCACCTACTACAACTATGCAAATGACACACAGAATGAAAGTCATACATCATTGATGATGAATTCAATCAGCACATCAAATAAAGAAGATCTAAAGGTATTTTACATTGACTCTGGATGTTCTAATCATTTGTCAGGAAACATAGAATTGATGTCAGAATTGGAAAAAGGCATTTCTAGTCACACAGTTCAAACTGGTGATAATACAAGACATAGTGTACATTCAATTGGAAAAGTGAAATGCAAGAGTGGAGCAGATTTGCTAACCAATGTTTTGTATGTTCCTACAATACCTAAAAACTTGATTAGTGTGGGACAGATAGTTGAAAAAGGTTTTCAAGTCAGGTTTACAAATGAAGGAGTATTTGTGGAAGATCCAGAGAATGGATATAATCAGATTGTCTCTGGTAAGAAAGAAGGTAGACTCTTTACTTTAAGAGTGCAAGGGAACATTGGTCAAGCTTTGCTCACACATGGTGAAGCAGTGATTACAGAACTTGATCTCTGGCATAAGAGATTAGGTCATTTCAATGAAAGAGGAATTAAAGCTATGGTTGCTAATCAGTCTGTACTAGGATTACCAAATGTGCAAAGTCAACATATGGTTTATAAATGTGAAGCATGTCAAATGGGTAAAGCACACAGGTTACCATTTCAAAAGAAAGGTTTCAAACATGATGGAGTACTTGAGCTCATTCATACAGATGTATGGGGACCAACAAAAGAAGGATCTATCAGTGGCTCAAGGTATTATGTTCTTTTCATTGATGATGCTACAAGATGGATAACATTATATGTTTTGAAGGAAAGATCAGAAGTGTTTGGAGCTTTCAAGCATTTTCATGCATATGCAGAGAGAGTCACAGGTCAAAAGCTTAAGAGACTGAGGTCTGATGGAGGGGGAGAATACTTCTCCCAAGAGTTCAATGATTATCTTTGGAATGCAGGTATTAAGAGAGAAATAACTTGCAGGTATACACCACAACAAAATGGTGTAGCAGAAAGAAGGAACAGGACTTTGGTTGAGTTTGCTAGAGCTATGCTAAAGGAGAAGAACTGTCCAAATTATCTTTGGGCTGAGGCTGTAAATACAGCTACATATCTTGTGAATAGATTACCATGTGCAGCTCTGAATGGAATGACTCCATATGAAGCTTGGTGGGGTAAGAAACCAACACTAGATCATTGTAGAGTGTTTGGATCAATTGCATATGCTTATGTGCCATCACAACTTAGGCATAAACTTGAACCAAAGGCAGAAAAATATGTGTTCATTGGTTATGATGAAAAGCAGATGGGTTACAGATTGTGGAATCCTCTAACCAAACAATTTATTGTTTCTAGAGATGTTACATTTGATGAACAGAAAAGTTGGTATGCAGATCAAAGTCATACAGCTGAAGAATTTGAAGAAGAGGTAAGAAGATGTGAGAAAGGAAAATCAATTGTGCAGGTGAATAGAGATGAAGACTATATGCAAGCAAGTACATCCAGAAGTGGATTAACAAGAATGAATGAAGAAGCTCCTATATTTGATGAAGAGGTGTATCCAGAAACTTATGAAGAATGTGAACCAAGAAGGTCAAGCAGGACAAGGAGACAACCAGAAAGGTATTCTTATGATACTTCTTACATAACTCAGAAGAACTATGCATATATGGTCAAAGATGATGAAGAACCTCAGAACTATGATGAAGCTAAAGGTAAAAAGCAATGGGAAGAAGCAATGAAGGAAGAGTTCAATGCACTGGAGGAGAACAAGACATGGGAACTTGTTCCTAAACCAAATGGTAAGAAAGTAATTGGAAATAAATGGGTTTATAAAGTGAAGAAGCTTGCAGATGGAAGTATAGCCAGATACAAAGCTAGATTGGTGGTGAAAGGCTATGCCCAGACCTATGGCATAGATTATGATGAGACATTCAGTCCTGTAGCTAAGATGTCAACTATAAGGACAATCATTGCTATTGCAGCTTCAAAAGGATGGACCCTAAGTCAATTGGATATAAAAAATGCATTCTTGAATGGATACATATCAGATGAAGTATACATGGAACAACCTCAAGGGTTTATAGATTCCAGGTATCCAAATTTTGTTTGCAGGTTGAGAAGAGCATTGTATGGATTGAAGCAAGCTCCAAGAGCTTGGAACTATAGACTGGTGAAGTATCTCAATGATCTTGGATATCAAAGTTCAAAAGCAGATTCAAGTCTACTTATCAAAAGAACAGAGGAAGGTACAATCTACATTTGTATTTATGTAGATGACATTATAATCACAGGTACTTCAGATGAAGGAATCAAGGAGGTAAAGAGATTACTTGAGAAAGAGTTTAAGATCAGTGACCTAGGAAAGTTATCATACTTTCTTGGAATGGAAGTTACTTATACAGATCATGGCATATATGTGTCACAAGAAAGGTATCTTCTGAACTTGTTGAAGAAGTTTGATATGGAAAATTGCAGAGAAGCTTCAACTCCACTTGAAGTTAATCACAAGCTCAGTAAATATGATGGTGCAGACTACAAAGATATGAGGAAGTATCAATCTCTTGTGGGTAGTTTGATTTATGCTACACTAACAAGACCTGATCTTAGTTATGCAGTGGGAGTTTTGTCACAATTCATGCATTGTCCAAAGGACCCACATTGGATTGCAGGTCAAAGAGTTCTCAGATATATCAAAGGAACTATAAAGGAAGGATTATATTATCCTTTTACATCAGATTTGAAGTTGAGAGCCTACAGTGACTCAGACTGGGCAGGTAATCAAGATGACAGGAGATCAACTCATGGTTACATGATATACATTGGTGATAAGCTTGTAAGTTGGTGTTCCAAGAAACAACATACAGTAGCATTATCATCAACTGAAGCAGAGTACAAAGGACTTGTGGAAGCAGCTAAGGAAGTCATATGGATGCAGACATTGTTCAAGAGCTTAGGCATTGATCAAGGTACACCTACAATACATGGAGATAATATGAGTTCACTTTATCTTGCAGCAAATCCAGTATTTCATGCAAGAACAAAGCACATAGAGATACAATATCATTTTCTCAGAGAAAAGGTAATGGAGAAGGAGATTGAAGTGGAGTACATTTCTACTAAAGATCAATTAGCAGACATAATGACAAAGAGCTTGGATGGTGTGAAGACCAGCAGATTCAAAAGCATGGCAGGAGTAAAAGAAAAGAAGATGATATGAAGAAACAGGGAATGCCAATTAGTGATTGAGGGGGAGCTGTTGGAGAAACACTCACTAATTAGACATATATTTGAAGGTCAAATCTTAGAAAGAAAAACCCCATGCCTATGTGAAGGGACAAATTCACAAGTGTATCATACTTGTAAAGTTAGTTCACTTTAGTTCTAGAAGTTTTTTAAAAATCACGGGAATGAGAAAATCTATATAAGTTAGTTAGTATTAACTGACGCGATGAGAGAAGAAGAAGGAGGAAGACAATGAGAAAGTGAGAAGAACTCATTTTTGTATGACTGAGTATAGTCGGGCTTCTCTGAGTGAGAAAGCACCTGTAAAACTTTTGAGTTTTTTATAGTTATGAGAAGAACTGAGTAAAGTTCTGTGTATAAGCCTCTCTCCATCATCTCCATGATTGCCTACTGTGTGATGAATTCAAAAGTTCAAGTTTTCTGAGCAATTCGATGCCTGGCATCGAATCTTGGCTGATAAGTCATTTTTTCATTCTCTGTGTGTTAACTATTGTTGAATCTTTTAAAAATATGAAGTTTGTGGAGCAACTCGATGCCTGGCATCGAGTTTGAGCATAAAGTCGATGCCTGTCATCGACTTCTAGCATACAAGTGGTCTTCTTCATGTGTGTGTAAAAGAGAGTATTTCTGGTGCAGAAAAAGGGCCTAAAAAAGCTCAAAGTCGATGCCCGGCATCGACTTGGACTGAAATTCGATGCCAGGCATCGAATTTTTTATTTTTGGACATCAGGAATACTAAAACAGGCAAAAATTTCCAGTTTTGGAAGGTCATACAGGGTCATCTTGTGAAGGCCATAACTTGAGTTCTAGAGCTCCGTTTGATGCATATGATAGCTTGTTGGAAAGCTCTACTCTTCTACTTTTAGCCTATAAAGTTTCATGAAGAAAGCATACTTGAGCTAGGAGAAATTAGCAAAATACTGAAGGTATGTCATTTCGGTGACTAGGAATTTCTGTAGAAGCAAAGTTCTCACTTTAAGCTATCATTTCTCAAAGTTTGAAGTGGCAATGAGTTAATGGTGACCATAGAGGTGTTCTAGTGTCACATTAATTCATTTCTTGTGGTGTTTCATACATCAACACTTACTTCATAACCTTTTTCAACAATTTGCCCTACACTTATCAGATTCTTTGGAATTGTAGGAACATACAAGACCTTACTCAGAAGATTACTTCCATCCTTGGCCTTTACTGATCCAATTGACTTCACATTGTGCTTTGTATTATCACATGTTTGAACTACATGATTAGGTACCTTGTTCCCCAAATCATCCATCAAGGCTATATTACCACTCAAGTGATTGCTACACCCTGAGTCAATGTAGAAGACTCTTTGGTTTTCACTTTGTCTTTCACAAGTTGCATTCATGATTAAGATTGAATCTTCTTTCTAATATGAAGCATAATTGTAGTAGGTGTTGTTGTAGGATTGACTTTGGAAACCTCTACCTACATTTCTTCCAAACTAACCTCTACTACCTCTACCTTTGAAATTACCTCTTTGGTTTCTACCACCTCTTCCTCTTGAATTAAAGTTCTAACTATATCCTCCATTATTCCAATTATTATGCCAACAATCATGAGCTAAATGATTTGAATTACCACAAATCTAGCAAGCTTTGACTCCATCTTTATTGCTTCTGCCTCTTCCTCTACCTTTGCCACCTCCTCTTCCTCTTAGGAAGTTGGCTTGGCTAGTTGTACCTTCTTCTTCATTTAATTGTTGTTTGCCTTTTCTATTCTTCTTCTTATCCTTTGAATACATTTCTTGACCTACACTCTTATCACCATCACCTTTGACATCCTGCTCAAAAGTTAGCATAGGTCCTAGCAACTGATTTAAATCAGGAGTGAAATGGTCTACTGACAATTCAATAGACAAAATGAATGGCTTCCATTTTGCATCTCCTCTCAAAATTGTGAGGATTTGCCTTACCAATTTATCCTCCTCAATATCTTCATCAACTGCTCCTAATGCATTTGCAATGTCCTTCATCCTTGTTACATATTCAGAAATAGATTGAGAAGCTTTCTTTTTGAATGTAGTGAACTGTGCCCATAAAGATGCCTTCCTTGACTTTATACTATTTTGGAAATGCTCCTCCAAAGCATTCTTTATGTCACTTGCACTTTCAAGTCCTCTAATATGAGGTAGCAAGTAGTTATTGACTCCCATGTAGATAATGCTCCTTGCTTGAGCATCTCTCTTCATCCAAGTCTTCAAATCTGAAAGTTCATCCCTAGTTGGAACACTAGGATCTTTGAATTTTGGTTTTTCTTCTTGACCTGTGATATAACCTATCAGGTATTTGCTCATGAGATGAGCTTCCATCCTCATTGACCAAGCTGGATAGTTTTCTCTATCCAATTTCTCTATCTGAAGGGAATCTCCCATCCTTTCTTCACCTGTGTATTAAATTCTTCAAGCTCTATGAGGAATAAGTGTACCTTTACTTTGAATGAAGTTCCTTTTGATTTTTTTGATAGCATCAGGCCTCCTTCTCAAGCTTTCCCTTTAAGCTTTCATCTTTTGAATCTTCAAATGTTGATTTATGTATGACTACAACAGTCGGGGTCCTCCTTTCTTCTATTTTGATGATTCCTGCTCTGATACTACTAATGGAGAGTGTTAATCTCCAAAAGAACAAGCTATCCTTGATGTTAGAACACTTCTATATCAAGAATAACTCAAAACCTTGATCAATTTTGGAATACCAATGTCAAACTATCAAACTTTGCACTTACTGTAAAGAGAGTCACTACTCAAAAAAGTCTGCTGCACATAACTCACTAATTGACTGATCAAATGTGTAAAGTTTTTTATAAATCTTTGCACATGATGTGGTCTATAGACTCCACACCTTGTCCAAGTTAAAGCATCTCAAAAGATTTTGTAGATCTTGAGAAATGATCCAAACAACTCACCTATGTCTAAAACTATACTTTTTTATAGTCGACTTTGACACCTATAACTTTTAATGCATAGTTCTCTCAAATTACAGCCCTTTTATTCAAATTCTTTTAGCCATAGGTAGCTTACCTTCCAACTTAAAGAATAATTGCTTGCTTGCTCAAAACGTTACGCTGTGGAAGGAGAATTGACCAAAACATTAGCATCAAATTTGCACCTATTACAAACTTCACTTCTTCTCATTTACACATGTAAATGTTCCTACGTTTAATTCTCTCATCCTGATCACAATTAGGATCTGAAAACGTGTATAGAGGTCAATCAACTATAGACTTAGACTTTTACAAAAGCATTTCACGAAAGATTAAACACAGAAGGAGTACTCAGCAAAAGATCAGGTGCAATTTTTCTTCTTCTTTGAAACGTTTTACATCTGAATGATGAGAGAGATCTTCTACATTTCTAAAGTGTCTAAATGACTCTTACAACTTCTAATTCTTTTCATCTCATGCTCTTTCCTACTTGCCCTGACTTTCTACTTGTATATATAGGCATATATGTACAAGCTCATGACAATAATGAAAGTATGAGTGAGCTAGTTACAACTTTAATGTACATATGTATACAAGTCTTCATTTCCTGAATATGCACTATCTTCAAACTTCATTTGTTGATCTTTCGTTCATCTTTTGACTTCAAGTGTTTATCTAAAACATCAATTGATGGTTGTCATGCACCAACAGATTCAGAGTTTTAGGTTTCCATAATTGAAAAATATAGAGCAACAGTGTTGTAGGTGAAGGTGAAATTGATAGCTGATGATTATTTTGTGCATATCTTGAGCTACACACCTCGGATTGAGATGTTCTTTATATCATTACATAGCCAAGAAAAATTTCTTGAAGTTTGTTGTAGTTCAAAAGTTCAGATTTAGAGGTTATCACCTTTGAAAGAGAAAAACACAGAGCATCATATTTTCACCAAAAGAATCCTAGTTGCTTTTGGTTTCATTTTGGTTTGGAACTTCTTCGAAAGAGATTTTTTTGGTATGCAAGCTCTTATTTTTAGAGCTTGATGGCCATGTATGATTAGTGTGGTAGCTCCTCCATATGAGAATGGAGCATAATTTTATCATATGTTTGGCATGTGAGATGACATTGTGGTATACTCCTTTTTTGAGGTTTATGTCATCTTGAGTGTCATCATGGCATTGTTAGTGGATGTATAGTGGCATTGTGGTTTATATCTTGCTTATGCAACTTGGTTATAGATTTACTTGGCGGTTGGCCACATTTCATGAGAGTTAGTACTAGATATTGGTTTGTACTTGTATCTTTGTTTTCTTTGCAGGTACATGATCGAGATTGGAGCCTTAGTTGCATACTCATTTGTCACCTTGATGGGCTATCCTATCAGCATTTGATCATTGATTTGATATCTATTTTCCAGTGTGATTCTATTTGTCTGTAGCATAAGCTACAGCTAATGTAGCCTCCACATTGCATGCACCACTAGAATTAGAATTAGAGATCCTTAGCAAGAAGATAGAAAATGTTATGGCAATGCAAGCCTCTCTGTCCAAAGAGATGGCTATCTTACACAATAAGGTGTACTCCATGGGTTATCAAGATCCCATCCGTGCTTAGTCAAGCACTACTTACAACCCAAAGAAATACAATGCCAATGCCTAATATACAAGGATGTGCAATGCCTAGGCCTACAACTCGAGTGTAGCCCACTACTTAGCAGAACCTTGTATCTCCAATTCAGCCCATGTATCAAAGAAATACTATGCCATTTGATAGACAAAGAACTAGGGAATTCAGAGAAGCAAAGAGATGTGTCTGATGTGATCCACAAGAACACTTTTCCTATACATGTGAAGAGTTGAAGCAGGCTAAAGAACATCAATTAGTAATAGACATAGATAAGAAGCTTTGTGACTTCAGGACTCGGCTTCCTCTGCTTGTAAACTGGGAGAAATGAGGAATGAAGAAATTGTATGAGAACTATCCAGTACAAATGCAAGCACATTAGCAAACCAAAAATTAGAGCCATCAAAAGAAGGAAATGAAGAAGAGATTAGGCCACAATCGCAAAAGAATTACTCAATAGAAGCTCTAGTCAGAGCCAGAGATGTGATCATGCAAAACACTGCTTGAAAGTCTCATGTTCAATTCTCTGTATACTCACACATAGCTAATGTTGAGGATAAGAGGAATGAAACGCAAGACGAGGTTGACCCAAAAAGAAGAGTAACTAAAAAAAAAGTAAGAATGAAGAGGGAAAGGTTAAAGAGAATGAGAAGAAAGTCTACTTTAAGAAGCCTAGGAGATTGAGAAGAAGAATGATGCAAAGGAAATTCTAGTAATGATATTTTACTCAAAAGTCAAGTAACCATGTGCTTGGAATAAGGCTTCTGAATTGTGAAGGCTGAGTTCAAGGATAGCTTCATTAGAATGATTAAGAGAAAGAGATTCCCATTGCCTGAAGACAAAGAAATGGGAGAGGCATCTGAAGGCACTTAGGTTATAAATGAAGCAGTTGCATTGTGTGACTCCAAATGATGAAGTTGATGAGATTATGATATGTCAAGTGAATAGAAACTCTCTAGGAACGATCATAATTGATGATGAGACAACAAAAAACTTTGTTTCATCTAGAATTTGCAACCTATAAATAAAGTCATAAAAAATTTAGGGATAGAACCTATAGTAGATGAGTCTATAGAAGCATTTGTTGGGCATTTGATATACTCCATGGATGACTTGTATTCAAGGTATGAACAGTTTATGTTGGCTATTTAGAGTAGAGATATTACAATGATGAAGACTCCACTGAGCCTTGTATGCATGTGTACTTTGCTATAGGAAGCAACAAATTATGTAGCTCTATGATGAATGCCATGAATCAGGCCCTACATCAGTTCATAACTTTAGTGAGTATGGATTTTATTAATGATATTTTGATAAAGGGTTGTGAGAAAAGAGTGAAAGATAAGACTTTATATGCTTCTAATTGTAGGAAATTTTTTAGCAACCATATCTTTGATTGTGAGGAAACTTTTTAGAGAATTGAAGAGTTAGGGCTAATATTTTCTCTAGAGAAATCTACTTTTGGAGTCAACAAGGTTCTCATTGTAGGACATTTATGTGGAGATTATGGCCACAAGCCATACCCCCATTAAGCTCAGGGCGTCAGCAAAATTTTTTAGGTGTGTCATAATGTCAATGAGGTAAGGAGGTTCTTGGAAGCCTGTTTCTTCTACGTGATCTACATTCCTCACTTTGCTCATGTTGTAAACCCTTTATGTGATCTACTAATAAAGAGAAAGAAATTTATTCAAATGGAAAAACAATCAAGCACCATGCATAAAGTGAAACAACTGCTAATTGAAGCTCCGATTCTGAAGTGTGTTGATTATTTGGGTCAAAAGCCTATCGTTTTGACTATTGATACTAGTCATATTAGTATAGGTTGGATCATAGGTCAAGATGATGATGGGGTGCAAAGATATGAAATTTTTTTTGGTGTGAAGATATTACATGACACTTAGAGAAAGTATCCACAGTTTAAGACAGAGTCATGGGGATCGGTAACTTCTTTAAAATCTGATAGAGAATATTTCATTAGAGAAAATGTTGTTGTAGAGATTGACTATCTTCCATTGATCGGTAAGATAGCTAGTTGTTCTTCTCCAGATATTGTGATGCTTAGGTGGATCTCATAAGTGAAGTTTATTAATGTAGCTTTTGTTCGCATAACTAGAAAGCTAAATACACTTGTTGATATGCTTTCAAGGGTGAAATTTGATAATGATTTTGATGATGATAATGATGTAGAAAGAGAAGCAAACATGATAAGATATGATCCTCTCTACTTTTTGGATAGAAATTATATCCATCCTAGTCTTACCACACTTTTTTGTCATTGCATGTACACTCTCTTGTAGATGGGTTCTAGAATCTAGTCATATGTTTCCTCAGATGGAGGTTGAGAAACAACTTGCCAATCTATATATGGCATGGATGCACATTTTCTTCCACAAACATGAGGGGAGGAAGGAAGGTGGGAGGAAGGAAGGGCTTCACATGATCCAGTGGCATTGGTTGCCTCATGGCTTCACATGATGGATTGGAGGCCCTCCTTTTACCATATGTACTGGGGCATGGGAGGGCATTTGCTCCCTTTTCTCCCCTCCTTTAAATGAAGTGTCATTTTTGTTGATACCAATTGAAACAAACTTTTGGTAAATCAACACAACAATGAAGAGACTACATTAGATGATCTGATTAGGGCCCATCCAACCATGCAACCCATCGCAAATGGACCAAAACCTCTTCTACAAATAGATTACATGGTTGCTACACTTGGCCGTTATGCTTTACTCAATCCATACCACTTTTCCAACAACTTATGTGGACCCTTTTGTACATTGCATGGATGTGTAGAGGAAGCACAAGTAGTATTTTTAATTTACAGACTGATTGACTTAATGATGAATAGACTGATTCAAAGAGCAAATACATCACCCATGAAGCTGGAGCTTTCTTGGATGGAAAACAACATTTATAAACCTCAATAAATGCAAAAAGACTTATGCCTATTCACTTGTACAATTGAGCTTTCAAAGTTAAAGTTGGGGGAGTAGATGTCTGCCAAACCTCCTTTATTGTTATTATTATTATTATTATTATTATTGTTGTTGTTGTTGTTATTATATATATATATATATATATATATATATATATATATATATATATATATATATATATATATATATGTGTGTGTGTGTGTGTGTGTGTGTGTGAATTTTTTTATTTTGTATGATTTTACCTTCTTTTGCATTTCAATCCTTGGACTTTTTTCTTAGCAAATAGACAATGTAAGACTCAATAAAAAGCTAGAACCTTACCATGTCCTAAAAGAGTGGCAAAATGTATCATCGACCAATGTTATACCAATTCATGGGATGGGCATCATTATGCGTGTCAGCTAATGAGGTTGGCTGGTTAAAGAAAACCTCACAAGTATATATATATATATATATATATATATATATATATATATATATATATATATATATATATATATATATATATATATATATATATATATATATATATTGATGGAGAGTGTTAATCTCCAAAAGAACAACCTACTCTTGAATTTAGAACACCTCTATATCAAGAGTAAGTCAAAACCTTCACTAAATTAGAGGTCCAATCTCCAAATTATCAAAAGTTGAGAAAATCTGTGAAGAAGATAAAACACAGAAAGTCTGCTGCACAATTTCTTCTCATTGACCTATCAAACATGTAAAGTTTTCTATGAAATTTTGTATGGAGTGTCGCCTAGAGATTGCGCACCTCCTCCAAGTTAAAGTTCTTCAAAACGTTTAGTATAACTTGAGAAATCAACTTCACAAGTTACCTATGTCTGAATCTGCACTTCTGAGAAGTCGATTTAGACACCCCTAACTTCTTAACTTCAATTCTCTCAGTACAAAACCCGTTTAAGCAAATGCTTCTAGCCACGAGTAGATTACCTTCCAACTTAAAGATTAAGTCCTTGCTTGCACAAAACTTTAAACTATGGAGTGAGAACTGACCAAAAGATTAAGATCGAAATTTGCGCCTGTTTCAGAGAACTGTGAACACTCAATACATATGAATGTTCCTACTAACAATTCTCCTAGCCTGTTTGTAATTAGACTCTGAAACTCAGGTCACAGGCTCATTAACTACCAACTTAGATATCCTCAAAAGGATTTCACAATTGATCAAACACAGATGGAGCAGACACGAAAAGATCGGGCGCAATATTTCTTCATTAACTCAGAAAGTTACAGTTGAGTGATGAGAGGAAACTCAACTAACTTTTCACATATCTCATGACATCTATCTTCCTCATTCTTGACTTCTATCTATTGTCACATATACTATCATATCACGCCTCGACATTTTCAAGGTATTTATAGATAAATTTGTACAAGTCTATGACTAATGAAAGATCTAAGTGACCTATGTACATATGTATACATTCCTCACATATTCTGAATGTGTCTTCCTTCCAAGCTTCAAGAATTGATTTCATCCTTCATTCTTTAGTCTTCAAACATTCAATTGGTGATTGATCTGCACCAACAGCTCCCCCTCAATCATCAATTGAGGTTTCTCCTTTCTTCTTAATACCTGCCATGTCTTTAAACTTCTGTAGCTTTGGTCCATCCAGACTCTTTGTAAGCATATCAGCTATCTGATCTTTTGTTGAAGTATGTATGACTTCAATCTCCTTATCTATCACTTTCTCCCTTAGAAAGTGATACTGTATCTCAATGTGTTTGGTCCTGGCATGAAAAACAGGATTAGCAGCTAAATACAATGAACTCATGTTATCTCCATATATAATTGGTACCCCATGCACAATGTCAAAACTCTTCATCAAAGTCTTGAGCCAAATTACTTCCTTTGCAGCTTCAACCATGCCTTTATACTCTGCTTCTGTAGAAGATAAAGCAACTGTATGTTGCTTCTTGGAACACCATGAGATAAGTTTATCTCCCACATAACACATGTATCCAAAAGTTGACCTTCTATCATCTGGATTACCTGCCCAATCTGCATCACTATAAATTTTGATATTTGTATCTGAGGTAAACCCATAATACAAACCTTCATTGAGTGTACCCTTAATGTACCTCAACACTCTTTGACTTGCAATCCAATGTTCTTTCCTTGGGCAATGCATGAATTGAGACAAAACCCCTACTGCATATGATAAATCAGGTCTAGTTAAAGTAGCATAGATAAGACTACCAACTAAACTCTGATATTGTCTCATGTCCTTGAATTCTTCACCTCTAAACTTACTCAATTTGTGATTCACCTCCATTGGTGTAGGTGCTACCCTGCAATCATCCATTTTAAACTTGATTAACAAGTTCTTCAAATACCTTTCTTGGGTCACAAATACTCCATGTTGAGTATATGTAATCTCCATGCCCAAGAAGTATGACAAGTCTCCCAAGTCACTTATCTTCAACTCTTTTTCCATTTGCTTCTTGAGTCTTTGTATTCCTTCTTCATCTGTACCTGTAAGAATTATATCATCAACATATATGCACATGTATATGTAACCATTATCACTTGCTTTGACAAGCAAGCTACTATCTGCTTTAGAGACCTGAAATCCAAGTTCCTTTAGGAACTTCACAAGTCTATAGTTCCATGCC
Organism: Ceratopteris richardii; assembly: GCA_020310875.1. Lineage (NCBI taxonomy): Eukaryota > Viridiplantae > Streptophyta > Polypodiopsida > Polypodiales > Pteridaceae > Ceratopteris > Ceratopteris richardii. Next base: position 167,790,063 of record CM035418.1, on the reverse strand, counting down.
CTTGGGGCCTGCTTCAAGCCATACAAAGCTCTCTTGAGCTTGCACACATGATCTGGATACCTTTTATCTCTGAACCCTTGAGGTTGCTCCATGAATACATCATCTGAAATATAACCATTCAAAAAAGCATTTTTCACATCAAGTTGACATAACTTCCAACCTTTACATGCAGCAATAGCTATAAGTGTCCTGATGGTTGTCATCTTTGCAACAGGACTATAAGTCTCATAATAGTCAACACCATAAGTCTGAGCAAACCCTTTGACAACAAGTCTAGCTTTGTATCTAGACACACTTCCATCTGTAAACCTCTTGGTTTTATAAACCCACTTGCATCCAATGATCTTCTGACTATTTGGTTTTGGAACCAAATCCCATGTTTGATTCTCCAATAGTGCATCAAATTCTTCCTGCATAGCTTTCTCCCATTTTTCCTTACCTTTTGCCTCTTCATATGTAGAAGGGTCTTCATCTGTTTTCATCATATAAGCATAGTCTTTTGTGGCCAAAAAAGAAGTATCATAGCTATACCTTGTAGGTTGCCATTTATTCCTTGTAGACCTCCTAAGTTCTCCACTTCTTGAGGTTTCTGGTTCTTCATATTCAGGATCAAATCTTGGTGTTTCTTCCACTTCAACCTGCACTTCATTATTCTCTTGTTCATCAAATATTTGAACCTTTGATTTACCTTTCCTTTGATTCACTTTTTCTTCATCACCTGTATTGATATTGATTGTACCTGCATACCAAGTACTTTTCTCATCAAATGTAACATCTTTAGAAACCATGAATTGTTTTGTAGATGGACTCCACAATCTATAGCCCATCTGCTTATCATCATAACCAATGAAAACATATTTTTCAGCTTTAGGCTCCAACTTGTGCCTTAATTGTGATGGCACATATGCATATGCCACACATCCAAAAACTCTGCAATGATCCAAGGTAGGTCTCTTACCCCACCAAGCCTCATATGGTGTCATACCTTGCAAGGCTTTACATGGTAACCTATTGAACAAATAAGTGGCTGTATTTACAGCCTCAGCCCACAAATAATTAGGGCAATTTTTCTCCTTCATCATGGATCTTGCAAACTCAACAAGTGTTCTATTTCTCCTTTCTGCAACACCATTTTGTTGAGGAGAGTACCTGCAAGTAACTTCCCTTTTTATACCTGCATTCCATAAGTAATCACTGAACTCATTAGAGAAATACTCTCCCCCTCCATCTGACCTTAATCTCTTCAACTTATGACCTGTAATTCTTTCTGCATATGCATGATAGTGTTTAAATGTATTAAACACTTCTGACTTCTCTTTGATCACATAGATAGTGATCCATCTAGTAGCATCATCAACATAAATCACATAATACCTTGACCCATTTATACTGAAATCCTTTGATGGTCCCCACACATCTGTGTGTACCAATTCAAGCTTCTCTGAGTACATAAAACCATGCTTGGAGTAAGAATTCTTATGAGCCTTACCTAATTGACATGCCTCACATTTGTATGTCATATGTTGACCTGTAACATTAAGCAATCCAAGCACTGAACCATTGTTAACCATATCTTTAATACCTCTTTCATTGAAATGTCCAAGCCTCTTGTGCCAAAGATCTAACTCAGAGATCTTATGTCCTCCATATGTGAACATAGCATGACCAATATTGCCTTGAATCTTCAATGTAAATAATCTTCCTTCCTTTTTTCCTGAAACAATCTGTTTATACCCTTGGCTAAGGTCTTCCACATATACTCCATCATTAGTGAACCTTACTTCATATCCCTTTTCAACAATTTGTCCTACACTTATCAAATTCTTAGGAATTGTAGGAACATACAAGACCTTACTCAATAAGGTGCTACCATCCTTGGCCTTCACTGATCCAATTGACTTCACATTGTGCTTTGTGTTGTCACCTGTTTGAACAACATGATTAAAAACATTATTCTCCAAATCAGTCATCAAGGATATATTACCACTCAGGTGATTGCTACACCCTGAGTCAATGTAGAAAACTCTTTGATCTTCATTCTGCCTTTCACAAGTTGCATTCATTATCAATGTTGAATCCTCCTTTTGATCTGAAGCATAATTGTAGTAGGTGTTGTTATAATGTTGACTTTGGAATCCTCTACCTGCATTTCTTCCAAAGTAACTCCTACCACCTCTGCCTTTGAAATTACCTCTTTGATTTCTGCCACCTCTTCCTCTTGCATTATAATTTTGATTATATCCATTATTACTCTGAGTATTATGCCAACAATCATTAGCTAAGTGATTTGTCTTACCACAAATCCAGCAAGCTTTGCCTCCATCTTTGTTATTTCTGCCTCTTCCTCTACCTTTGCCACCTCCTCTTCCTCTTAGGAAGTTGGCTTGAGTAGTTGTTCCTTCATCTTCACCTGCTTGTTGCTTTCCTTTGCTATTCTTCTTCTTATCTTTTGAGTACATTGCATGACCTGCACTCTTGTCACCA